>CAIGRP010025063.1:0-42650 GCA_903798385.1 Fraxinus cuspidata | reverse complement strand
TGAATCCCGTGATGAATTTCTTCTTCGAATTTAGCTATTCGATCTCTCGTTGTCTCCCTTATTTAATGTTTTTAAACCCCCAATTCGTGCCTTCTTTGGTATATTTGTAGTTCCCGACACATTCTTGGCAAGATTTGAGTATTTTTCTGGGCTTCTCGCAGCCCAATCAGCAAACCCTATTTTTTTCGCGGTGCAGCACCTAGGTGCCGCAATATGGAGTTCAGGCAGCGCCTGTGCACTGTGGTGGCAGTGCCTAAGCGCTACCTTGCTGAAAAACTTATGTTCTCCTAGGTAATATGCAGTGTCTGGGCGTTGTGTGTGTTATGCCTGGGCACCGCATCTCTGCACTTTGTTTCTTCTTGTTGTCCATCGCTTGAGCTCCATTTTTCTATCTATTTTCCCTTTTTGCTTGCTTCAACCCCCCTTTCACCTCCTGACTACACCTTTAAAACAATACTAACAAATGCATTAAAAATGTTCTATAATCATTAAATTGAGCCATCAATTAAGTTAAATTGGTATAAAACTCGTGTGTAAAACACACTCATCAATAATAATTCACGTCGTTAGATAACGTGATCGAGAACATAATGGGTCACACGCAAAAAAAGATCGAGAAGAAATTGTGTTACTTATTATTGTACCAAATTCATTAATATGATTAATTAATTAATTAATAGACCATGTTTAGTTAATTAGATTAATTAACATTGGACTGGATTAAATTAAGTGTTAGACCAAACTCACTTGCACTTTTATTAATAAGCTATTAGGGTTTGAGAAATAACAACATAATTATCATATTCTAGCACAAGAAAATGGAAATTTTAATTCTCTCATTCTTGTTCCCTGTGTGGATTTTCATTGAAAACTGGACAATTGGACATTTGTGGATTACAGATCGTGATTGTTCGTGTTCAAAATAAGTAAAGGGGTTTGCAGAATACAACGAATGTATAATTGTCATCACGGTTTCTATCAAAACACAAAGCAGATCGATGATGGGAATTGAAATTATTTTTTATTTTTCATTGTATATGATTAAGTAAATTGTCAACATTGGTTTTAGAGCCCGCTTTGTGTTTGTTAGAGATTTTTTTGAATCTTTGGGAACAATCAGTAGCTGATTGTTTATTTTCATATTTTCGGCATTTTAGAAAATTAATTTTCATGTTCAAAATTTATTTTGAAAAAGAAAATAAATTTTGGGTCGAACATGGGTTGGAGGAGAGCTGGAGTGAAAACAAAGAAAATAATTTTTGGGTCGAACATGGGTCAAAAATAATTTCTTGTATTGTAATTTTGAAGTCATTCATGGATATGGTACAATGTTCTCAGTACTGAGTTAAGTTGCAAGCTATCTGACTAAGTTATTTTTTACCCAAAAATTATTTTCTTATCCATGCAAACGGGTGTGTGGGTGAAAAATCAAGTGTAATGTCGAACATTCACAAGTTGGTTCAATTTTCACCCCCTCGATGGACAATTCTTTCCTTACTTCGCTTGTGAGGTTCACATACCCCCAAACTTGTTTTCTTTTACGCTCTCACCTTTAGTTTCACTTATCACTTTCTTACATCTCTCTAATTTGGTTTCGTTTAACCGGCAATGTCAACAATTTATTCACTTTGACCATGAATTGAATTTTATTTTGTTTGGGAGTTTTATTGTGAATTAAAATTTTAATTCAATTAAATTAGAGTTGGACTCTAATTTGATATTTAATTAGAATTTGATTTTAATTAAATTATCTCACCCTAATATATTTTGGAATTAGAGTGGGACTCTAATTTGATAATTAATTAAAATTTGATTTTAATTAAATGAGTTCATCCTAAAATATTGGGATTAGAGTTGAACTCTAATTTGGTATTTAATTAAATTTTGATTTTAATTAAATTCATACGTCCTATAATTTGGAATTAGAGTTGGGCTCTAATTTGTATTTAATTAAAATTAAATTAAATTAAATTTAAACATCGAATTAAATTAATTGATTAATTTGATTATTTAATTGTTCTGATCTTTTTGTCTAAATTAGTTTAGAGTGGACGATCTTAATTGCTTGAAACTTGAAATATATTTGCATATGATATTAGATATTATAAAGAATACATTTATTTGATGAATGTATATTTATTGAATGATTGTGGAATCATCCATGTGGATGTGTTAAATGGTTAGTTTTAATTCTTGTTATTTTGGGCCTGCAACTCTTATTTATTTTGGACTTGTAAGTCCATTGTAATTATTATGGGTCTGCGTATCCAATAATTTAGGCTTGCGTGTCAACTAATATAGAATACAAGTTGCATCTGCACTAATTGAAGATGCAAGAAGAGGATGAGACTATAGATGTTGAGCATTGTATGATTCAATGTTAAGTCCCATAGGAACTAACCAACTAGTCTTATAGCTCGGGGAGACTAGATAATATAGTCCATAATCGTCCACACTATTATATGTATGTTTATTTGTATGCTAGATGTATGATAAAATATGTATTATGAAAAGACCTATGCATGATAAATCTCTCGTTAAAATATTAAGTCAGATTTATATTCGCGTTCAATCATTATAGTGAAAAATCAGAATCCTCACTCGGTCTCAACTCGTTTTGTACACTTAAAACTGGTTTATTAGGGATATGTTTGACATTATGAAGTATTAGATGTATCTGAATGATGGATTTGACTTGACTAAATTTATCATTTGTTGAGTACACTCAAGAAAATAAATTCTAGTGACATGTTAAGCTAACACATGAGATGTGTGAAGACAAGTAGTTGTAAGCTTAATAATCTGAGAGTTGTATGAACATACAATTTATAATAGTATCTATCCAAATGTTTTATTAGGGCTTGTTGAGTATATTCAATGTCTTAATATAACAAATGAGATCCCAGCTCACTGGAGTCAAGTATGGATTCCATAAATTTACGTGAAAAGATCATAAATTTGAGTTAAACAGTGGGAACATAATTAATTTAATAAAATATCATTTTAAATTAATTGATGCATTTTATATATCATTCTTTTATTTTTTGTCATTTATCTCTATTAAATCATAGTAACCATATGTATTTGAGATACATTTTGGATCCCAACAATCAAGCCAAATTTTCTTGATTGGTACCGCAATTTGAGAATTGTTCCCAGGCATGAAAAATTTCGTTATATCCTCGAAAAACCTTTTTCGAGAGACACATATTGATGACTTGACTAAAGAGGAGGTAGATGGTATAATAAACACAGTGATTGCGATAGTATTGCAACATATGTAATGCTTGCAGCTATGTCACTTGAGTTACAAAAGCAACATGAGGGTATAAATGCTAACACAATGATTTTTTCATCTCAAAGAGTTGTATGATGAATAATCACACGGGAAAGATTATGATACTTCTAAGCAACTATACTGGTACATGGCAGAAGGATCTTCAGTCAGTGTCATGTACTGAAGATGATTGGCTATATTGAGAAGTTATCTCAATTGGGTTCAGTCATGGAGTGATTGACTTGGTTTTACAATCTCTACCAGAGAGTTATTCCTAGCTAATTATGAATTTTAATATAAATAAGATCGAGTACACATTACCTGAGTTGCTGAACGTGCTTAAGATTGTTAAGCTCAACATCAAAGCTAGTAGTGGGCAAATCTTGGCCATTGATTGTTCTAACAGCACAAAGAGAAAATCTAAATGACGCTTTAGGAAAGCATCTGAATGTTAAGATAGTCAAAGCAAAGAAGGATAATACCAAATCTAATGACCCTTGTTATCATTTTGAAACTGCAATGCTTATGTCTACTCCATTAGCTTATTAAGTATTAGATACCGGATATGGATATCATAGTTTTATAATTATGAAGAAATTAAATAAAAGTAGATCAATGCAAAATGGAAAACTTGAACTACACGTTGAAAATGAATAAGGGTTGTGACATTGCCAGTAGGAACATACTTTTTACCATTGTCTTTAGGCTGAATATTAGAATTAGAGAAATGTTATTCCGTTCTCACCATTACCAAGAACATTATTTAAATTTCATATTTGAACATGAATTATTTTAACACTAAGGACAATTGTTATTCCCTTTTATCTTGATAAGATCTTAATGGTGATGGCAAATTACAAAATGACATTTTATATTCTAGATACTAAGTATTCTATTATGAATATATAAATTTAAAGGGATAAAATTGATAATTTAAATATTACTTATATCTAACATTGCAGACTTGAATACAAATCTAAATTACATGGAGATGTATATTTGATGTCAATTGATTTTGAATCATTTGAAAAACTCGAATCATGTATGTTAGGTAAAATGACTGAATATCCTTTTACTTGACAATGAAAAAGAGCTGCATAATTATGGGGCATAATTCATAGTGATGTATGTAGACCCATGTCAATTGTTGCTAGATAATGTTTCTCTGATCTTATCACATTTACTGATGAATATCTTAGAAATGGTCATATATACTTGATGAGATTTAAGCATGGAGATCTTGAAAAGTTCAGGGATTCAAGTTAGAAGTAGAGAAAAAATTAAGCAAATGTATTCTCACGCTAAGATCTGATAAACGTGGAGAATACCTCAAAGCTAAAATAAGGAGAATAAGGTTATCTCGTAGTGGACTCGTTTGCATACATTACAATATAATGATATATCTGAAATGATGGATCGCATACTATCGACATAGTGCGATTAATAACGAGCCATACAAACCTCCCCAAAATCGCTTTAGGGTCATGCACAAGTTGTCGCGTGCTATACACTAAATCATATCCCATTAATGTCATTAAACAAATCTCTATACGAGTTATGGAAAGGCGGAAGACCCAACCCGTCTGATATTAAAGTTTGGAGCTGTGACATTTATGCGAAGTGTACTAAATCGAATGAGCTAGTTTCTAATTCTGATAAATAAATATTGTGGAACATCTAAAAGAGACATTTGAAAATCAATTCTATAATCTCACTGAGAAGAAAGTCTTCGTCTTAAGACATAACGTCTTCCTAGAGAAAGAGTTAATTCTAAGAGAGGACAGTGAGAGTAAAATAGAATTGGAAGGAGATCAATAGTCCACAGTATAATTGACCAAATAGATAAACCTAAGTTTGATCTTACATCTGCTAAGGGATATACTCTTGATCAAAAAGTAGATACTCCTGAGGACACGTTAGGTCTATGTAAATCTTGTAAGATCATTCAACCTCCTAGAAAGTATGAATCCATGATTACTAATCGATGATGATGAAACTATTAATTATGCACAAATAAAGTCAAGTGTTAATTAAAAAAGAAGACAAGATGCCATGAAATCCGAATGAACTTAATGCATGTAAACAAGGTTTAGACATTGGTTGACTCGCCTGATAGAAAAAAACCTACATGTTGTAAATGAATTTATAAGAAAAAAATTTGAAACATGGATGGAACATTCATATATACAAACCAAAGCTAGTAGCAAAAGGTTACATTGATGAAAACTTATTGCCTATAGCCATGCTAAAATCCATTCGAATTTTGCTTGCGATAGCTATATATCACGATTATGAGATATGACAAATGGATATCAAGATTGCTTTCCTTAAACGAGAACTTGTAAGAGAAAGTGTTCAGACACAATTCAAAAGTTTTGAATCCAAAGATGCTAACATGGTATGCATGCTAAATCAATTCAAATATGGATTGAAGCAAACCTCTGAGAGCTGGAATCTTTTCTTTGATGAGACAATCAAAAAGTTTGATTTTATAAAAAATGAAGATAAACCATGTGTTTACAAGAAGATAGTGGGAGCATTGTCGCATTGATATATTATTAATAAAAAATGATGTCCCCATGTACCAGTTGTTAAAATTTAGTGTTAAATAATTTCTCCATGAAAGATATAGGAGACATAACTTGATCTAGAAAGATAGATCTAAAAGATTATTTGACTCATCCCAGATAAAATATTGAGAATATTTTATATGAAAAACATGATTGAGGGTTCAAAGATACACTGATGCTAACTTCCAATAAGATTAAAAGATAGCAAGTTTCAATCTTAATAATTGGGCGATAAATTAAAAAGGTGCCAAACATGAAACAACCATTGATTTAATAGAAGAAGCTTAGTACACCACTACTTCAAAAGTGGCAAATAGTTGCGACCTGGATTAATAAGTTCACTAATGAACTTGGAGTAGTTTTTAACATTGTTGATCTCATACTTCTGTATTTTATAATGATGGAGCCATTGCACAATCGAAGGAACTAATGTTTCATCAATGATCCAAACATGTGTTAAGGCGGTATTATCTCATTAGAAAGTTCATACAAAGAAATGACATAAAGAAAGAACAAATTTTCACAATTTCTAATATTGCAGATCCACTGACAAAGAGTTGTCTGAACATAAACATAATCTTCATATATATTTTTATGGTACTAGAAGTATACGTGCTTGAATCTAGTGCAAGTAGAAGTTTGTAAGTGTTATGTCTTAATTCCAATCGATTTTGGATATAAAACACTTTCAATATATAATTGATGCATTTCATTTATGGCAGATCTATTATTAAATTGAATTAATATTTTAATAAATTAAATAATAGAAGTCATAGATTTAAATTTTAGTAATTTGTTACTCACAGGGACATATGATTGCGAGATAAAAATTACATACGGCTGAATCTTAACATTCTTGGTCGTAAGTAATAATGAGATATGAATATCGTTATAATGAATATATCATCATGCGTAACATTTCTTACTTTTGAAATAAGTAACTAGTCTCACAAGTAAAAGTGTGATGACACTTAAATAAATACGTGAATGTTTTGTTATAGAACAAAATATTGGAGACATGCTGGAGAGATTCCACATGGATAACTATCTGAATGTCTTGGTTAATCTCTAACATTCGGTAATGAAATTGGTCATTTGACTTAAGGTCATCATAGTGTCTTATATGGGGGCGGTCATACTTGGTGATATTAGATATTGCTCTACCAAGAGTCGCTAATACAATCATTCGAGTATGTAAAAAATCATATGAAGGCTGTGAATGATCAACAGATGATTCGTAACTCTTAGATAGTAAGATATTATATTGTGAATTTCAGTCAAATAAATTGACAACGAAATCCTTTGTCAAGGTATATTTATTAGTCAAAAAGAGTTTTCGACTTGCATCGATTTAATAGTGGGTTGAAAGATATGATCGATAATTGAGATTGACACATTTCATATCTTGTAATTGATCGGATCATATTGATGAATAATTAATGGCCACATCAATGTGTTATGGTGGATCCATTGTACATATATTGTATTATCAAAATAATTAGATGCAAAAATTAGTTCTGACCATAGGCTAAATATAGCGGGAAAAAAATTTGATATTGGCATGATGTTAATTGCATTCCCTAGACATAATTGAAAAACACTTTATTCTCAATAGAAATAGTTTAGAAATTAATTGAAAACATTTACCAAATAATAGTGTTAAACAATTTATTGTTATCCCAACTAACACTTATCAAAAGATTGAGATTTAGGCTCACTAACATTAACAAGACACACTGTCTTGATCGTAAATTATACTCGAAATTTAAATTTAGGCATTAATTTCGCAAACTTTAGGTTGTAAATACCATACAATCATCTAGTAGATATATCATATTTATTAGATACAAATAATATCTAAACATGAAGGGTGACGAAGCCCCATACATCACCCTAATTAATTTTGAGAAATATAGGGAATTCAGTTCATATGTTAATGACCGATGATCAATTTCCAATAACAAGAACTAACATCATATAAGAATTCATTTAATTGAAAAAAAAAAAATTGGTTTTCATTCATTGTTCATTGAATTCTCAATTTCGTATCATTATGGATCCAATGCTGGTTCAACTGATCATGCCAAACAATAATACATTGAATAAATGAAATTTTGGTTCAATATAGTGTTTGTTTTACCATACATTTTAGAAACTTAATATGTTTCTTTCTAATTTAGTTGAGAATAAATTACTATCAATAGTAAAATATTATTCTCTTACATAACGCAATATTGACTATTCTAGAGTATCAAAATAATATTTTTCTCAAATATTGATATATACTTGGTTAAATTACTCACAAATAATAAAACAATATTTTTCAAGAATATTGATACATTTAAATTAATCATAATATTTTTCTAGAACATTAATATGTATAATTTATGCTTTTTTAGGAACACAATACGGTATTCTTCTAGAATACTTCTATTTATTATTTTTGCATCTTCTAGAAGAATAGGTCAATATTGAAATTATAATTTCATGCTCTTCACGAGTAGATAATATACTACCTAACACATTTATATAGGGTGTGTTGTTTTTCTTCGAGAACATCAACAACATATTCATTTAATATAAATACAATTATAATTATGCTTCTTCAGGAGCACTAGTTAAATCAAAAGATTTAAGTCTAAAATTTTACAAGTATAATATATAATAGAATAATAAAACTTTTAAAGAATATATTTACTTGGATTTGAAAGCTTTAGAAATTTTTTATAGTATTTAAAAATTCGCTACTATTCACGTAGATATTTCTCACAAATGAAACGTTGAATTTAACTGTTGAAGAACAATGAGTTGTGAATGCCATGTCCAAATTTCATGACAATCGGATTACAAAATGCTGAGATATCAACATTTTTATCAAAATTGCGCAAGTTGTGCAAATTTCTGCACAGTGATTTTAGATTTTTTTTTTTCTATTTTTTGTGAGCTTCTTCATGCTGATAACAAGTTATAAACTACAAAAAAAACAAAAAAGTCAATAGACATGTGTGTAATTTAATTGAGAACTAAAATCGCATATTTATAGGAAAGAATTGAGGTTGTAAAAGGATAAAATGATCATAATAATTAGGGCTGCAGATGTACAATGATCATTCACAACTTAAGAATTAAACTACAAATTAAAAGGTTAGTCCCTGTTTGAAAATCATTAAAATAAATTTTATGGGGAAAATGAATTTTGAAATAGTAATTTTTTGAAAATGTATGGTTAAAAAGTAGGAAAAAGTTTTTAGTTATGTGCAAAATATTTTATTGTGAGAATGCCTTGTTGATAATGAGTTTAAGAAAAAAAGAATTTTGCTTTAATGATTGTCAAATAGTGACTTATTTGACACATATTTTTTAGAAAATATTTTTAACCACGCATTTTATAAAAAAATTCTTACTTTTTAATCATATATTTTCTAAAAAATTAATTTTCACTTAAAAAAAATATATTGAACAAATTTTAAGCCCCCATTTGGTAGATATTAAAATTTAATTTGTATCATATTTTGATAAGAATTGATGGATAATGTGGTTGAAAAATTATGAATCCTACGAAAGGGAAAAATTCATAAATACCATATTTTAAGAATACAATTTTGAATTTATCAAACTTGTAAAAATCTTTCAAAAATCGGGTCATTCGTTTGAGCCCCATTTTTTTCAAAAAAATTGCATTTTGCAATAGTGTTATGATGAAAAATGTGTGATTAAAAGATAATGAAATGTTTTGCATTTGTGTGTAATATTATTTTATTGAAAAATGTGTGGTTGAAATGAGTCAAATCATTGTTCAATAATTTATTTTGATGGAAAAATAATGCTCAAACAAGGGCTATATTTATCTTTCCTGAACATAATATATATGGATTTATGTTTAATTTATATTCTCTCTCACATCATCACTTCCAAAATAAAGCAATAAGTTATTTTTTATTAGATTCTCTCATATAGATACGCCCTTCAATTTAACAATTAGAATGAGGTTGTTGCTACCAATTTATTGAAAATATAAAGCATGCATTGACACTTGCTGTGTAATTTATTTTGATTTTACACACTTGATAAGTTTATGTTATAGCCTCTTCGATCACAATTCATATAATTGATAAGTTTATGTTGTGTTAACAGTGACCATTTGTAATCAGGTTTGTGTTAATTATTAATCAGGTCTATGCTATATGTGACTAATTCCGTGAAAACTGTGACTATTTGTAATCAGGCTTGTGTTAATTATGATTGTCTGTGACCTGTAATGCATTGAATGTGATCTGCTATTTTATGACTGTAACATGTTATCCCAAATATATTATCAACATATTCTATTGTACAGAAAGTAACCTAAATTCAGTTGATATAATATGTCACAAACATGTTCGAATGTGACATGTGACTGTGACCTCGATCAAGTATTTTCAATCGTGCATAAATTAGAATGTTAGACATGTAACAATGACCTTGATCACAAACAAATGCACGTGTCTGTGACCTATAATTATTTGATCGTGACTTGCTTTTTTGTCATTGTGACTTGTTCTACAAAATAAACCATAAATTGTGGCCTATGCAATTACTTGTATTTTGACATGTAAATGTATAGTTTCACGTAAATGTGACTTGCATGTATCTTGATTGGAATCTATCGTCACATTTCTCACTGTATTAACAAATTTAACGTGCAATTAAATGCATGTAGTCCTCCACATAGTGACCTAATCAAGCCTAGATCCAAACACATTTGACAAGAATTATTTTACAAAACTAATAATAGATCACAACACGAAATTAGGTTAAATTTTTCATCTTGTATCCCTTACTTTCAATCTTGATCCCTTGTCTTGTTTACCGTCATATCAAATAAGGTCATATTTTACCATAATTAGGTCACAAATTACCAAAATCGGGTCACATTTTATCAAAAGGAGGTTACAAACTAAGCATTTTTTTTGTCACATATAATAAAAAATAGGTCACAATATAACATATTTAGGTTGCAAAATATTTTTTGTGACTTGTGACATATTGTGACCTCAATGTTTTGTATGCATGTTATCTGTTAGTTAGTGCTATAGTTACCTATTATGTGAAATAATTTATCTGCATGTGATTTATTTTGTTTGTGACATGTGACATATATATTTACATTTATGTGACCTATACATTTATGGGATTGTGATTAATACCTTTGATGACCTAGTAAAGTACATTGAATATGTTAAATGACAACCTAATCAAGGAAATAAAATTTCACTAACACGATACAACAAAAAGATTGACAAAATAATCGAAACAACCATAAATCCTTAGATATATAAATTAAATGATTCATCCACAAATCAAATGATACTCTATAACACATCAAAAGATAGTTGATCAACTATCTAATAGTCAAGAAAAAAAATATTTGAAAATAAACCGACAAGACAAAATCATTTAATTCCCTTCATTTTCCCCACTTTGTGACATACCTAATCTGCCAATTTTAAATAATATCGAAGCAACGTCTATCTTCGCTTTACTTGCTTCAAATGGCATCGACAAGTTCATAAGGTCATTGTGGAGTAATGTTAAATTTGCATTCCTTCATTAAATAATTGAATAAACGTAACATCAAAATCAATAAGAACTGAAACAATAATACTGCACAAGTAAGAATTATTTTCTGGAATGTACTGCATATGAACAGAAAATAGGTCACATTTATAATTAGCTACAATCCCCATTCTAGAATGTACTGTAAATTAATAGAAAATAGGTTACAATCCAAACAACTAAAGTCACAGTTGAACCACAAAGTGTTATTCACCTCATAACGTTCAGCCAAAATATGTCACAAATTCACTTTATATGCAATGTCCTATTAATTGGAATGTGACATATGTTACAAATGTAATGCTTCAGGTCACAATCATTGAACATTCGAAGAACAATAACACCACAATCAATGAAAAAATAAGGCAACAATTATAGAAAAATAGTAGAACAATCGGGTCACAGCCAAACTTGGTAAGTTTATAATAGAAAAATAGGTCATAATAATAGATCGAAGAACAACAACGTCGTAATCAAACATGGTTGTAGTACAGAACATGGTCATAATAATCAAATAATAGAATAAAAATCAGGTCACCACCAGAGAAAAATCCATGACACAGTTATAGAATGATTGAAGAACACAAATGCCACGATCAAAACAAAATCAGGTCACAATACAAAATCAGAGCATAATCAAAGAATTAATAATAAAAAAATCAGGTAACATATATGGTTTAAAATAATGAAGACGAAAAACACCCAATAACTTCAAAATACAACTTACCTATGAACTGAAACTTTTATAAAACTAGTATTAACTTGGAAATCGATTTTACACGGATCCAGACCTTTTGAATTTTTTTTGGTCGAGTTTCTTTATGGGATTTTGTTCTTTTCTTTTATTGTGACTTTTTAAAACCTCATCTACTTTCTTCAAATGCGATTCATGATCTACACTCCTTGTTAGCACCATCTTGTAGTTGACTTTGTATTTATGGTTGAAAAATTTTGAAATATTCATTGAAAGTATTTAATAGTATGCCGAGCATTAGGAAATGAGAAATTATGGGTAGACGGCGATGAAATCCTCTAATTGTTACCCCCTCAATAAACGTGGATGAAACGGTTGAAGTATGATCTATAATCTCTCCCAATGGATATGGTGGATGGGGGGTTTGGAAAAGTTTTGAATAATTTCTCTCCTCCACTATAGCGATAATGGCGGTCGGAGAACTTTAATTAGTAATATTATATTATAAATTTAATATTAAAGAATTCAATTATAACTTGATTTATGAAATAATAAAGTTAAAGCCAGATTATCGTATTTAAAAGTTAAAAAACATGTATGGGTGTAATTTTTCCCTATGAAATGTGCGACTAAAAAATAATTTTTCCCAATGAAATGTTTGATCCCCATTATCTTGCCAAAAATGTATTTTGGAATAGTGATTTATGGAGATTGTGTGGTTAAAAAATAAAAAATAAATTGAATTTGCGTATAATATTATTTAATCAAAAAAATATGTAGTTGAAAATAAAAGAGATAAAAATATATTTCTAAAAATAATGAGAACCATATAACGGATTAAGTAGATTTTTAACGGTTTCAATCACGGCTAACTTGAATAACGAAAATGAATTCAATGGATGCGATCGTCTTTTCAGCGTTAATTATGGAGGCAAATGCAATTTAAGATTCTTGTGTTTTTCCATTCCACCACGCCGTCAATTCAATAGCATGCACTTTTTCATTTTGTCACATCATCACACACGACTCCTCATTACAAATCTCTCTCACACACAAACATGCAACACTTAGGGGGTGTATTCAATTGAGATTTTTGAAAACTTTGATAAACTTTTTTTAAAATGATGACTTATGTGAATTTTATGGATTTTTTGGAGATTTGTATGGAATTAGTGGAAGTATTTTTTAGAATTTTATAAACTTTCATTTTAAAACTTTTAGAAACTTTTCCAGATTTCAAAAGATTTTTTAAAACTTTCATTTGAAATAGAATTTATGTAAATCTAGTGCAATATTATAAAATTATCACACACGAGGTGACGCTTCTCACAATTTCCCCTTCTCATTCCTTTCCTCCTATATAATGAATTTAAAAAAAAAAAAATTTAAGACCTTAATTAAATAAATAATAATTATTATACATATAAAAATAAATTTAATATTCGGTATTATTAATATAATGTACTTTTAAAAAATAAATAAAAAAATGTATATTTAATTTTAATTATTAATTAGTCTATATAAAATTTTATAATCCAATTAAAAATAATTATTTTTCAAAAATATGAATAAAAAAGAAAAAAAAGTTATAAGATACAATTTAATTCTTTCATAGAAAATATAAATACATAATAAGAGAGAGAAAAAAGAAAAATAAAAATTAATATAATTATAAAAATAAATAAATTTTAATCATATTTTTAATGTTTGTAGAATGGAATAGGAAAGAGAGGGCTTTTCAAAAGTTTATAAAAGTCTCACATAAATACACCAATATCAAAAATTGAAAAATCGAAAACAGAAAACGGGTTGAAAATGGCAAAGAGAACGGGCTCAAAAGTCTCCAAATTGAATACCCAGCATCTTTTTAAATCCCAAAAATTTATTAAAAGTTTCAGTCGAATTCACTCCCTTCAAATTCTTGGTTTCGAAGCCGAGTTCACCGCCTCTTTTATCTCTCCAAAATTTTCAAATCAACAAGCCTTCGGTAATTATAATCACATGTCTTACGTGTAAAATCTCTTACGTCTTCCTGCTCTTGCATCTATCTTATTTTGTTCATTATTCGGCTATATTCCAGAATAAAATATTGTACGAGTAGTACAACTTTTGTTTTTAACTTTTTTGTTTCTGTGTCGAGTTTATCTGAAGATTTTGATGTTTAAGAAATGTTATCTTTGCAATTTTATTACGATTTTAACTTCGAAGAGAAGCTAAGTAATTTATATCTTCATTTGAGTGAATTTTCAGCCCTTTTATGCCTATCAACGCGTGTTGTGAAGATATTTGACAATCTGGTTGCATGATGATGTTGGTCTAGGGTTTTAATGCTATACTAAAAAGTGAAAATTGTATTGTGTATTTAATTGTTTCTGGCTTTGTTGGTGATGCGAAGTGGTCATTATTCCGCACAGTATGTTTTACAGAGTTTAGACTCTTCATTTATCTGTTGCACTTTTAGCCCCGGTTTAAGTCCCATTCTTCAGAAAAGATTTTGGGTTTGGGTGAAAATTTATTTTATTGAAAAAACGTTCAGGACTTTGAAGGAAACTCATTTTTAACGACTTGTTCTCCAAAAAAATTAATATTCCAAAACTAATTTTTCCCAATATTTTTTTTTTTTTTTAATGGTTGTCAAACAAGGGCTAAGATTTAAAGAATGAGGCCTAAGGAGTGAGGAGAGTATTTGTGTATAAAGTACACGTTAGTGGGTGGTGTGGAACATGAATAGTCGAGATCCAGAGTGGTAGTTAACTGCAGTCATCGTTTTGCCTCGAGTTGGAATAGATATACATTGATATTTGGAATAGCCCCGTGCTTTTTTAGTCAATAAGATGGTCTGGTGACACATTAGACAACCATGTCTGATCAAATGTTGCTAACACGTCACTGGGCCCCACTGTGGTCATTGGCTGCTTTAAAGATTGGATAGGTAACTTAGAGCTTGTTTGGTATATTTTCTCACGTGATAAATCAAAATTTTTTGGAGAAAGTTTAGTGAAAAAGTGGATAAAAGCTATGGGTGAATGTATGGTTAAAAATAATTTTGGAGAAAAATATTTTCTGAAAAATCTATGCCAAACAAGCTTTTAGCTTGTAATTAGTGGTCTAGGAACCTCTATGCTTTGTCTAATGGAAGTAGTAATCGATCACTTTGTTTGACAGGGTTTGTAAAACATTTATAAATGGTCAAAATTCCATTTTTAACCACACGTTGACTCACAAACCTACGATATCACTATGATCCAATCACGTATCACCATGATGAGAAGTTCATGAACAATAATTTGGGTCTGCACTCTCTCCTAGAATAACCCCCGTGCCTACATATACAACTGTGGATGAAATACTGGACAATAACAATATAGAAAACAGAGTGCATCCACACACTCTGTGTAAGCATTTTTTGTACAGTCCTATTAGTATGCCATTGCTCGCAAGAACAAGTATGTGAGAGCTTTTAGATGATGTTCAGGTTGTAGATTCCAACATGGTATTAGAGCCTAGATGAGGTCCTATGTCCGAGTATAATCTCCCCATATATGAAATCTGTACGTAAACTACAAGTGACGGGTTTTTTATAAAATACCAAGTAGTAAATAAATAAATTAGTCCCATGTAATCTTTAGCTTTTTGTTGAGTTGATTAACATCACCACCAATAAGTGGAGCCAACTTAGCTTCTCCGGTACTTGCATGCCGAGCTATGTCAGTTTAGCGGTTTAATACGGTATCGAAGCAAATAGAGATCTCGAGTCAATTTTCGTTGCAAACAATTGTGTAATTGTTAGGCTTTGATGTAAATATAATTTTTGACTCCACAAAAGGAGGCGTGTTAATTACTAAATTTTAAACAAGTAAGTTATTCCCTTTTATGTAATCTTTAGCTTTTAGTTGAGGTGGTTAACAACTTTACTAATTAGTAGAGCCACCTTAGTTTCTCCCTTATTTGCATGTCAAGTTATGTTAGTTTAGTATTCGATTTTACCTTTTATTTGTTTGACAACTTCTTATTGGTGGAATTATATGCTAAGCTAGGCACGATATCATGATGTAGTACCAAGAAATATTTTTGTGAATTTGATTTGTATCCACTCCCTTATTTGTTTTTCCTTTGCCTTTTTTGTTATTTCGAGTTTTATTCGTTTGATACTTATGATGGCTTTGACTATAGACCATAGAATTGAAAAGTAAAGAAAGCCTTCTAGTAATAGTAATTATTCAACAATCTAAGTAAGTTGCCTCTTGGTATGAGCACATTTGATGCTAATAATTATGGAAGCCGTATCTGTGTATGTTGTGTAGTTCTTCATTATGGCATTAACTCTTTCAGATGGTTACATTTCATGCATAATTTATTGAATGTCTTAACACTGAAATGATGCATCCCTTCAAATGTTATTAGTTTTATAGAATTTCTGAGTGTCATATGAATGAAGCATTTGGTAAAAGAGGTGTTACCATATTTTCCTAGAGGGTGCCAATTTACAGTAGTTTAAAAAGATCTTATTTACAAGTCTTATACTTGTATGAAATAATAGATGCATAATGCATGCAGTTACTTGGATCTTGATAGGAGCTGAAGTTCTCTGGCGGGAGAGTTCTGACTTACAAGGATGTTAACTTAAATTTTAATAGAACTTTCCTAAATGACGAATGATGGATTCATTTATAAGGGTGAATCAAAAATGTAAATTGATGTTCATCTTTTCTCTTACCTGCCAGACTAAAAATAGAGTTATGCTGCCTACCAAACATCAAAATCAATTATCAGGATGTGCTAGATTAGCAAATGATTACCACGAAAAGTTGTAGTCAACATGCTATTTATGAGTCTGCCAGCTGTGATAACTTTTATGAGTAAAGGATACATCACGAGTCCAAAGTAATACTATGGATTTACTGTTGAAATCACTGTGGCTGTATTGGATTGTCAACTTGTATATAATATGTTTGGGAAATATGGTCTTTTTGGAGTATAAACATTGCTCACACTAAAAAATTGATGAGTATTATTCTAGGTATAAAAACTTATGATGATTCTAAGCATTTTATATGTTCACGTGTCATAGAAGATCGGATGTCATGCAGTGGAAATATTTGATTCTTATACATGGCTGAATACACTTCCTAAAGAAAAGAATTGTTTGTTTTTCCTGACATTGCGAACTTGATAATTCCTATTATTATCTTTTTAAAAAAACTTTGTTATTTGCCATCCTTGTCTGTAACTATTGATTGGTGCAATGGTCAGTATCTGAAATTTCTTTTTTAAGATACCCTTGTCATTTTGTTTATATTATTGATTCACTTTTCTTTCTAGAGAGATGTTTGCTCTCTGCATTCACCTTTTTTCCCTCCTAATTGATTGCTTGGTGGCTTGTTATATATTAGGGTTACTAATGGAATATAGTAGCTTGAAAAAGGAGTTCTCAAATGAAGGTAACTGTCTCTGTTTGATTATTTGTTTCTCCATTCATCTCTGTATCTCTGTTTGTACTAAATTATTTAACAACTGGTTGAGAGGAATAAAGGTGTAATAGTCATATACATGAATGTTATACCCAATCAAGAACATATTCTGAAAATCTGAATACACTGATCGTGGTACCAACACATTAAAGTGAATAGATATAACAAGCAGCATATACGCAATGAATTATATTCTATTTGGAATAATACTAGCATTTTCTGCTTTGCTGATCTAGGTTTTTCTATCTTATGTCCACTCTTATGTTCATGCTTTACAGTTCAAGGGTTATCAAATCATTGTTTACATTATATTATTTTCTATTTCTAACTTTTTGAAGCGAAGTTTTGCAGATATGTTTGAATGTTTTGTTTTGCTGACTAAGGATAAGAGAATCATAAGTCGGACAGTATGCCGTAAGGCCCATAACCTTCCCAATGAAATGTATGCTATTTACACTACATGTGTTGATTGGTCCTTGTACTATTCATTTGTGAAAGCTTTTATGCCATAAGAAAAATTCTATTACTGCTAATACCTTGATGTTTTTCCTTGGTTTAGCTTGGCTAATATGTCACTATGATTTCTTGCATTTTTTTTCTATTTGGTTTCTTGCATGTTGCATGTGAGTGTTTGGCTTGGTGATCATGATGGTTGCATTTCCCTTATGTAGTGAATCTTTAGTAAAATATGGTAGTTGACCATGAGATGACTATTTCTTTTCCGGAAGATTGTTAAATTTGTTAAATCTTGATTACTCTTGGTTCAAGTCAAAGCTTGTGATGTATTGTTATCATATGAATGAGCTACCCTTGAGATTTAGTGTATGTTTGGCAAAAAATTATAATTGCTTATAAGGTTATTAAATATCATTTTCAATCACACATTCCTTGGACCCACAACATTTATATACTTTGTAACTACACATTTTTTGAAATTATAAGGACTTGAATGCTTAACCAAGCAAGCACTTAAGCTGGAACTCCAAATCTACTAAAGTGATTTCAGGTGACCACTTTTCGGTTTGGTTATGTGAGTACACATTGATTTACCTAAAAGGAACCCATTTTATCACAATTGTGAAAAAGGGAAATGAACAATATTATACAAACCGGGCAAGGCAATGACCCATAAAATTTAAAGGGTCAAGGGTCAAAGGCTTGGATCAGAAGTAAAAATTAAATGAATGAACAAAACATTTGTGGTGAACCAACCAGTTTGGTCTTGAATTGAATGGCTTTGCGGTTATTTTAATGGACTCTAAATTAACATGTTTTCACATATAAGGGACCAGTTCTTGGTTTTTTTGGTTGAACAGTCTAGTTCAGTTCTTGGCCCCGTTTGTTTTGGATTAAAATTAGATTTTAATTTAAGTCAAAGTCAAACAATCAATATCAACTACATCTTTCATGGGTCCTATAGCTTTTCAACCACACATTTCAAAAACTTCTATCACAATCTAAAAAAAATCTAATTTTAATTCCCACTAAACACCTACCATATATTATTGCAAAAGAATTCATTTGTAGGGGTAGCACAGTCACCTGCAATGTTGCGTTGATGAGTAATTGGTTGTGCATTTGTGCAAATTTATGATTTTTTGTCTTTTGTTTGCTGATGAAAATCTTGTTAGATTTTATTGCAATATACCAAAATTATATACAAAAAATATTCAGTCATTTCTTGTTACTAGTAGTTGTTACATACTACCTATCGTATTAAATTTTGATATCGACATTATGGTTTATATTTCTAGATCTGCATTCTGATTTGATTGCCTTAGAAGTTGTTTTTCTAATTATGTTTCAATGATGGATGTAATCGCTAATAACCACGAAATGATTCTCATACTCACTGTTTACATAAAATCAAATGCTAACGATAGTGCCTGGTAAAAATCATACCAAACTATTGAATTATTGTTTGGCGTCAAAAGTTAACGATAATGCTTGTGTACTTATCTTATTTTGTTAATGTAATTTGATTTCCTCAGAAGAAGAGGATGATAATGTTGAGATGGACCAAGCTAGATAAACAGATACACCGATGCATATTTTTATTCATGTGTTCATGGCTTAGTTCTTTAGTTTGTAGTCAACAGTTCTTGGTAATGGACGGGAAATTGAATTGGATTGGGTCCATGGGTGATAAAAACTGTCCATGACCTAGGTAGGTAAATTACATTGCAGTTGTGAGGGTGCCTACCTGTGGTCAAAAGTGCTTGAGTTCGTTATAATTTATGGCTGTGGGAATCTATGTTCATCATTTATGTATTAAGGCACATAGAATGAGAAATGAAATTCTAAATGTCCTGTAGACTGTGTCGCTATATCATATGAGTCAATAACACTAGGATGAAGGCAGTTGATAGAACATAGAGGCGTTGTAGAGACTTCTCACATATTAAGACACAAAATAGCCACATAGATGAAACAAATCGACTGCTAACTTTTCGACTTGAGTAAAAAAATTTAGAAAGTTATTTCTGTATACAATTAACCATATTAATTAAGAATCATGGGTTCGTAAGTAAGACTGAAAATTAATATTTGGGCATCTTAAAGAGTTATATTCTATAACAATTAGTATGAAATTAATATTTTGAACACATCAAGTAATATGTTTTAGTTCCAAATATGTTTTTATTATTGTGTTTGTACATAAACATATGCATAAAGCACACTCGCGCATAGATCATGTCATAGTTATTAGGAGAATTCTGTAATAAATCTTTCTTTTCCTCTTTGATCTCTCACTCCCGGTAGTTGAAGTAACTTCTTTATCGGGTACATTTTGGTTAATATTTATAAACTGTTTATAAATACTTAAATCACTTTTTTTTCACACTTTTCAAGATATTCACAAGTATTGTCAACTTACCCACTAACTCATTTCTATTCATTTATAATATAAAATGTTTCTAAACACTTTTTCAAACATGCTCTACGATGCACAATGTTCGCAATTGTTCATTATTTGGGTTTTCTTGATAGGCCTCGAATTTGGGACATATCTTCTTTTGTTCGACGAGAAAAAATTAATTTTCTCTCTGGATTACCTTGTCTTCTCCTATGCCCGGGTTCTGAAAATTCGCATCAGGAAAGAGAGTGGGGTCTCTTCTTGAATTTCTTGCGGAAGTACAACAAGGTAAAATTATATTGTACTTATTTACAAATCATCCTGGTCAAATATTTCTTGATTGTTAAGCCTTTTGAGTTTTTTTGACCTTACGTTTCAAGGGAAAATAATCCAGTTCAATAAAGCTAAAGTAAATATCTTATTATTGTTATTGTACTCTTTTCTTGGTCAGAGGATGGACGAATTTGGGGGGAATGTAATAATATTTGATTTTCTTAAACATAATCATAATAATTCTTGTCCTTTTGATATGTGTTTACTATACCACAATTATACTTTAAGCATATGGTGCCAAGTTTTGTAATTTAACTATGAAGTTAGGATTTCGAACTTACAGGGATTGAATATCAATTTTATACTAAGTACTATAATGAATAACCCTTATTTTATCTAGACGATCGAATTTGTATTATCAATGTTTTATCTAATTATAATGTGATTTGTGTGACGAACTTAATGATTTTATGCAATTTATGAGAATTTTGATTTCATTTAACTATTGACAATGTTTCTCAATTATATAGTTATCTCTAATTAATTTGACCATGTTTATAAACAATAACCTTAATTTAATTCTACTTATTCATATAATTTAATTCTAATATCTCTATTCCGAATTAAAAGTTTAGGAATTATCAAGTTCTATGGCTCTTATGTGGAATCGCTTTGAAAGGATATACTTTCTTTCGAAACCTATAAAACCTAGGTTGTGTTATTCTATGATCAAGTCTAAAGTTCCCTCTCTCGAGTACCGAAACTTAAACAATTAACTCAGTCAATCAAAGACTAGTTAGTTGAAAGCATTAAATTCAAATAACACAAATAAAAGTAGTGGAAAATCTCAATGAAGTAACTATTTCAAATCAAAACATAGTTTAAGCGTCGATTACATCAAACCTTAGATGAGAAGATTAGTTCATGATAGACGAAAAAGGCATAATCAAATTTATAATAAAAAAATATAGAACAAAAGAGACTATTTTTGGTAGTGATTCAATCTTCTTCGCGATGTTGCTCTTGCTTTCTTGCTTGATCTCTCGCTTCTTTCCTCGTTGAATTTTTGTCTTGTGAAAGTCCTTTTTTTAGTTGTATTTATGCCTTTCCAATGGTTGTCTCGAATTTGGAGTCGTCGTGGGCTTTTAACGGGCCAAGAAAAATAAAAACCTAACTCTCGTTGCCGCCACAAGCGTGGCGCCGCTATGGTCCTTTGGCTGGTGCCTTGGTGCTTGGTTGGTGGTGCTGGGGCGCTGATTTCTAAATTTTTCAAATGAGATTTGGCGCGGGAGCCTTGAAGGTGGCACTGGTACCCCGTTCCTACTTGTTCTTTTCTTGTTAAATAAATGTGGCACCGCAGCACCTGCTTTGCTCAAAATTTTCCTTCAAAAATATTCTTCAACTTTAGCTTATTTCTCCGCCTCTTTTGCACACTTTTAAGTCTTACTTTCCTTGATTCATATTGTCACATAGCTTTGTTCCTTTTCAATCTCCAAACTCGCTTTACCTAACCTATAAAATAACATGAACATACACATCAAAACATTCTAAAACTATCAAAGACAAACAAAATATCAAGATTAAGTGGCATCAAAAGTATGAGTGAAATACACTCATCACCTTTTGACCTCAAGAGTGGCTTGTTTTGCCTCCAAGGTCATCAGACAGCCAGTTATTTTTTATTTTATTTTTTTTTGGCATTAACAAGATACTAGATTTGATTTTTACTGTGAAGTTAGAATTCAGTTTAATAGTGTTTTTTTTTTTTTTTGGTTTCACCTTTTTGTTTGAATTTTTTCAGAAACAATTTTGTTCATGGAACAAGACACATTTAGAATTCATTTTACTGGGTTTTTTGTTTTGTTTTGTTTCACCATTTTGTTTGAATTTTTTCAGAAACATAATTTTTAAGAGAATAAGATACATTTTGTGCTTCTCTTACAGTTTTTACCTTTTTGAAGGTTGCTATCTCAAAGCTTGGATTCTACGAAATCTACATTCTTCCTCCAGATGAAAACTCAGAGTTTGACACTGGAGCTGTTTTATACAAGATGGAGAAAAAGCTTAATGGGTATTCTAGTCAAAGGCATGTTGGATTGGGTGGGCAAAATAACTGGACTCAATTTCCTTTAATGTTTAACTATCAAATTTATAAATTATTAAAGATTTAATCTGCTCCTACATGCATCGACCTTGTTTCTCTAGACATAAGATTATAAATCTCCTTACCAATTATGTCATAGCTGAGTAATGTATAGTAGTTTTACTGAAGCTGATTTGACATTATACTGTTGCCTATTGGGCAGATATTAATGCTGCTGAAATTGCATCACTGCCTAGATATATGGATTTCAATGATGCGGCATGCAGGCCTATTCATCCAAGAATTCAATCAGAGAAAAATAGTGTGCAAGTTATGCAGCCGCGTCCTATTGGTGAAGGTACTGTGTCAAAATATGACCTAACATGCGATAGACATTCTCCTGAATGCAAATCTTCAAAAGTAATTGCAGATCACTCTCCGAATTTGATGGTGAAAGATAGCAGCAGACCAGGAAATTCTGTGGGAGGTGGTAGGTCCTTGGGGAGAAATTATGCAATAGCACACCCTAGTTATTTGAAAACTCTCGGTCAAGCTCATTCCAGCTGGATATTTGGTGCAATTGCTGAGCTTGTTGACAATTCAAGAGATGCCAAAGCAACCAAGTAGGTGTATATGATCTTTTTTGTTTTCTACTTGTTTATTCTGTCGTTAAGTTTCCGTTCTCCATTAATAGTTGGCATTCCCATGTTCATCTAAGTCTTTTTCTTTCCATCTCTTTCTCCGGCCAGTTTTGGTATAATATCTCGAACTTACTGTAATTCCTTTTTTATAATGTAATCTTTATTTCTTTCTATTTTTCTTTTGTGTGTTTGTTGCGTCTTCAATGAGCTCTACTGTCTCTGTTTGTGTTACAACACATACTTTTGTTAATTAATGTGGCTTTCGTTGTGTGTTTTACAGACTGGAAATCAGTATCGGTATGCTATATTCAAAAACTGCTGGTAAAGATATTCCCATGTTGTCAATAATAGATGATGGCCATGGTATGAGCCATCAAGATATTGTGAGAATGATATCATTTGGGCACGTGCAGCCTGAAGCTGATGATCCTGACCATATAGGAAGATTTGGGATTGGATTTAAGGTATCTTCATTTATCTAATGAAGTAGTCTAGATTAGTGTTTTTGTGGCTGCACAAACATTTTTGAATGAAATGCTTATGCCTCCAAATGAGTACGGAAGAACTTTCAAGAAAGGAATAGGAAAAAGGGAAATAAATAACTGTTTTTCATAATAAGAATATTTCAATCACCATTAAGAAAAGGGGGAAAAATTCCATGCATTATCATTTCTTCACGATTTTAGCTTTGTTTAGTGATCATGACCCCTTTTGCAAGTTCTTATTTTCTTATTATATGGAGAATCAAATTGTCAAATTCACTTGTAAATTCCTGGATTGGACAGTGTTGCGGTTTTCCTTTTCATTTTTATTGAAAAAATAAAAAATATAGTATTTGATATAGAAGTAAAAAACTTGAGGATGAAGAATTAAGTTGTACAATATGATACTATTAATCTCTCACATAGTAGTGGAATCGAATAGTGGTCCTATTTGTGTACACCTGCTGTCTAGTTGAATGCAAAACTTTTATCTGATGACATTTCCCAACTGATTACTGACAAGCGATATCATGGTCCATTACAGCCTGGTGTGATGATCAGCTCAGATATAGGTGTCTGTATATTATGGTCTGTCCTATCTCTAAACTTGGTTTCGTCTTCTCATGTCTTCACATTTAAGCTGATCACTCTTTTGTTTGTAACTTATGAGACAGAAAAAAGAAGGAAAAGGATTCTCTCTGTCTGATATTCCTTGTATCGAACACTAAGATTTCAATCATCATTTACAAAAAAATGGTGTTTCATTCCTCTATCGTGATCAGCAGTTAATTCCATAACGTATAAGTGGCTAGATTTGATTTGCTCTGATAAATAGTTAACATTTGTTTGGACAAATTATATTTCTAATAATATTTGGCTTTATCTCGGCCCTAACTTTTGATGGGTATGTGAAATAGGTCCACGATCCTCGATTGAGAAATATTTCTAAATGTCATTCTAGATTGATCGTGACTATAAATTATCATGAGTTGGCTGAACAGTGTTGAAATCCCGAAATTTTGATATCAAATCCAAAGGATGTTTCACATTAGATAATTCACGAGGACTGGTGCTTGTTTTGGTGTTTTAAACTCATGAAAAATATGAAGAAAACAGTTTATAAGTAGTTGAGATACAGATAACTGTGAGACGGTTGCCTAATATGTTTGTTTTTTATTTTAATTTAAGAAAAGCGATGGCTTGCATAAGAGTTAATTCTGTAGAATTATTTTAATAGGAAATAGTTAAAATATCTTTTCTTTTTTATTTAATAGAGTGGTATTGGTTTCCTTTGAGATTTAATCTTTCTAGTTTCAAATTGTTTTTTCCTCGTGTACATGATGTGGTCTTATGTTTAATGGACGTTGTTTCTCAGACGGGTGCTATGCGGCTTGGAAAAGATGCTTTGGTTCTTACCCAAACTGCAAATTCCAGATCAATTGCATTTCTTTCCCAGTCACTAAATGAAGGAAAAGACGTATGCAATCAATCCCCAACATGCAGTTCATTGTTTGGTCCCATATTTTCCTACAAATTATCTATTCATGTCTAAACCTTCTTTTTCTTCTGTGAATCTTATGCTGTAGAATTTGGAGATCCCTGTTGTAAGCTACCGCAGAATTGGGCAGTTTATGGAAGTAGATACAAGTGTCCAAAGCGAGGCTTTTGCAAAATACAATTTGAAAATCATTAAGGAATTTTCTCCATTTGATAAGTACCTTATTGGTGAAAAAGCAGGCCTGTTCAGTGCAAATAGCACTGGTACACAAATATTTATATGGAATTTAGATGTATGGGGATCAAATTATAGTCTGCAATGGGAAGCGGGGATGAGTGGAGGGAGTTCCTTCCATCAAGGTGACATATTCATTCGTTCCAGGAGGATACGATCTCGTCCAGGCCAAATATCTCAAAAGGTATATTTCTCTCCTCTAATTTGATCAGTAGTATAACATTAGTATTCCACATGCAAATGAGATTGTGATTTCTTTTTATTTCAGGTGCCTTTGGATTATTCTCTTAGATCGTACTTGGAGGTCATCTTCTTAGATCCACGTATGATGATCTATGTACAAGGGGCTCGGGTACTTGCATGCATCACTGATGCACAAACAAACTCCATCTCTCACATACACTCTCACGTGTATCTATGTCAATCGCACTGAATGCCTCACATTGGGAAGGTTCCTTAGGCACTGTTAAGCTAATTACAAGATTGAATTTTAGCAATTACAACAATCAAGGATTGTTCTACTAATTACTAGATATTGACAAAATCATGCCATAAATAGAGAGACCAATTGGCTAAGAATCTAGCTGTCATGCCTCCTTAAATTGATGTTGGTCAATCAAGAACCATTAATTTTTCCACAAGGAATTGATGGTGTTGACGTGTCATGGCCTTCATAAGGATGTCAGCTATCTGGACAGTGGAAACATGAGGAAGAGAAATGACATGAGTATTCAATGTTCAAGGCTTCCCAAGTAGAATGATAGTCCACCTCAATATAATTCGTACGCTCGTGGTAAACGAGATTAACTTCTACTTGAATGGTACTATTGTCAGCATGAAGGGGAGTAGGATCATAATGAGAAAAAACAAGATCGGCTAAAAGCCCATGAAGCCAGACAATCTCAAAACAAGTAGCTTACATCGCACGGTATTTGGATTCGATAGAAGGTTTAGGAAAACGTGCTTGTTTCTTTGGTGCGGAAGCATTTAGGAATTCTTGTAATAAGAATTATATAATAAATAAGAATGACTTTTTAACAATTATGTCTTGTATATATTGAATAATAATTGCTGAATAATAATTGATTGTTGTTGAAAAAGTGTAAAATGCCTTTGTATTTATAGGCAAAACTATTTCACAATCCTATTAATAAAAGGAAACTAAATTCTAAAAAGAAGTAAACTAAAATCTTTATCTAAAAGAAATTAGAAATTATATTCTAATCAATAAAGAAAAGAAATCATATTCTAAATAAGAAATAAGAATAATAAGATGAAACATATTTCATCTAGACTTCTTATTATAAATATCTAATTTTAATCCTATCTACGATATAGGATTATCCTACATTAATCTCTCGGACATGAAAAAACTCACCTTTGAGTTTTGTTGAAGTAAAGAATTCTTGATAACTTGTGTATATTTGAACTTGGCTAGGACTCGAAGAAATTCTCTATCCACATGTTGCCGTATTCTATGCTTATTGAAACAACCAACATTCATAGCAGTTAAAGTCTGCAAATTTTTGGCAGCTTGCTTCTCCATGAGCTCGCGATTCCTTTCAAGACTCAACGCAGTCAGCATCTGCGTGATGATGTGAAATGTTTCTTCAATTTCGTCGATTCGTTGTTCGAGTTTGTCGAGCTTCCATTCGTCGTCGATGGTTCGATCGCCATCAGGACCATTGTTAACCATCAGATTGAGGCAATTTCCTCTCTGATACCAATTTTGGTGTGAAAGCGTTTAGGAATTATTGTAATAAGAATTATGTAATAAATAAGAACGATATTTGAACAATCATGTTTTGTATATATTGAATAATAATTGATTGTTGTTGGAAAAGTGTACGATACCTTTGTATTTATAGGCAAAATTATTCTCTAATCTATTTAATACAAGAAAATTAAATTCTAAAAGGAAATAAACTAAAATTCTAATATAAAAGAAATTAGAAATCTTATTCTAATCAATAAAGAAAAGAAATTATATTCTATATAAGAAATAAGAATGAAAGAATGAAACCTATTACAATTAGACATTTCTTATTATAAATATCTAATTTTTATCCTATCTACAATAGGATTGTCCTACATCGTTCTTACTCTTCTAAGAAATCAAAGAATCACTAAAAAACAAGTACTAACCTTTAATAAACCGTCAAGCATTAGGACATCCAGCCCAATTCACATCACTATAAGCGACAAAGTGAAGAGGAGAGCTAGTTGGAAAAAACAATCTACGCCTAGGTGAACTACGAACATAGCGAGTTATACGACGAACGACAGCTAAATGGAGATAGCGTGGAGCTTGCATAAATTGACTAACTTGTTGGATNGAAGATCAGCCAATCTAATCAAATCTTGGGTATGTTTGTGTTGGTTCATAAATATATTGTAAGGATCGATGTCCACCTTTAAACGTAAAAAATATGTAAGAGGACCAAAGTCCCTTGTATGAAAGGAAGCTTGAAGATGCTGTTGAAGTTGAGTGATCAAGGTGGTATCAGTAATGGTAACATCATCCACATAAATATAAGTAAAAGAACAAGACCAATCGAAGTCTTAAAGAGCTTGGGGGAGCCTGTTTCAAGCTATAGAGAGACCGCTTCAACTTACAAAGCAAAAAACTGAAAAGAAAACAAATTCGGGAGAGGAGTCATATAAATATCCTTTTTGAGATCACCACGAATAAAGGCTTTTTCAGCATCCATTTGGTAAAGTAATTAGCTTTGGGAGGCAGCAATAGAAATAACCGTTCGCACCATAGTCATCTTTGCCATCGGGGCAATTGTTTCCTTATAATCTACCCCATACTCATACCTGTTCCCCAGGGTGACTAATCATGCCTTGTATGAGTCTAGAGTCCCATCAAATCGAAGCTTGATCCAGTAAACTCATTTGCATCCGATTGCCTTAACATTAAAAGGGCAAGAAACAACGTTTTATATATGATTTTCTTGAAGAGCTCCATCGCTTTCTGTCAACATTCTTGCTTAACAGCCTTGGAATAGCATTTAGACCGAAGAAAATAGACCTAAGTATATCATCGATGAATGTCACAAAATATTAATATCAAGCATAAGTGCCATTATATTAGCAAATAGATGTATTCATAAGCTTAATGTGCAAAAATAATGAGGGATTAGCTCAAGGGTATAAGGCCCTGGGACCTTAAGTAATCTCTGTCCAAGAAACCAACGATGGAAACCTAACAAGGTAGTTTCCCATCGTAGGGTTTTCTATGAGAAAATATTGGAGAAAGCCCTCGTACATCATTATGTATAATATCAAATATAGAGAAATGACCCCATACACATAACCTTGAAAGAAGAATGAATATGTCTTACCAATTACAACATATTGACAATATCATGTCATAAATAGAGACACTAATTGTGGCTTAGAATAATCCAAAATCATGCCATATATAAATGTTGAGATGATTTTTTCATTAATATTTATCAATTTGGATATTTTTCTTTCTCTTGTCCCAGACTAGAACTTATTTATTATTTGGTTTCCGTGCACTTGTGCTTGATTGTAGTTTAGAATTTTATACTCCATATTTCGGGTCTGATACTAATTTTGTTCATTCAATTTGATCCTTTCTTTTCGCAAGTGCTATTATGTTGTCTATGAGACTGTCATTAAATTCAATGAGTTCTGGCATTTATTTATTTTCATTACTTTTCTACAAATTCCATTTGTTAAGAAAATAAAAATAAAATTGGGGTAGGCAATTCTCAATGTCTCGAGGCTTTCTGCTTGCTTCAAAAAATTTCCAATGCCTTTGCCTTTACCAACTGTGCACCTTTGAGAAGATTGCACTGTTAATATGCTATTTCTTAATAGGTAAAATGTCGACCCCTAGCAAAATCTCTAAACAACACTATCATTGAAAACGGAATTGTCATGGGAAGACCAGTTCAACTTACTCTTGGCCGTTCTCAATTAGAATGGGAGCAAGCAAATTGTGGAATGTTTCTATATTGGCATGGGCGTTTAATTGAGGTGAGAATGCGGTTTTCCTTGTTGCTTTCCTTGCACTTAACTAAATGAAGAAAGAATTGAATGCCCTTCGCTTCACTTTGTGTAACATTGTGTTTAATCCAATGGCCTCAAAATTAGTTTTGAACTAAAACCTATTCCTGAATCTGACATATGATTGCAATGTGTGTGTTATTAATACTCTTTTTGCTTAATATTCCACAAAATTAACTAAACTGCATCTTGTTGGTTTTTATGTTTTCGCTTTTCTATCTTGGTGATATTTGTAGTGCATCGACTAGATTTTTTTCATCTTTATGCTTCATTTGAAATGAGTTTCAACTGTGTGTGTTAAGTTGAAACTAATCAGCGTGCATTTTAATTTGAACTTGTTAGGTACAAGAGATAGTTCCTAAATTTAGGTTGGGTATATGTTTGGCATAACTTCTTGATAATATTTTTTTGTTTTCCATTTTCTGTCACTGTTTATGACTTTTATTCTATAAACTTGTCTTCTTTCAGGACTGTACATCTATTAAATTACCAATTTTTTTACCCAACGCTTGGGATTATCATGAAGTTTCATAATACTCAATTGATTGGTACTTAATGAAAAATAATGCTTTAATCGAATCAGGCATGAAATGAGGGCACAGATCATTTGTCTAACCAAAAAGTTCAGAGAGAAGTAGGATGCGTGTAATGAAATTTGAAGTTACTACAAATAGATTGTTCGACCACAAGGCAATAATGGAAATTTTAAATTTTAAAATGACGAGAATCACATGAATATGAATTGGTTTCCTTTAAGATGGTGAAGTACATTAATGGATTACTTGTCTTATGAGATACTTCACTTTTCATTGAGATACCTTCTAAATTTGATTTAACTTTGATCTTTAAAGTGCTTTTTTCATCTTCATTCTCCTCACACCGCAAGGTTAAGTACATATCATGTGACTTATCGTAGAACTTCCTGCCATTCAAGAGATGAACCAGTAAGTGTGGTTCTTATACTCTGCCTTACTATGTAAATCTCCTACGTTCAAAGAATAATTATCAAGACATACCATCTTTGGGCCTTCTGACACCACATTAATTAACTATGAAAACCCACAGATTAGACTAGCCTTCATTATTCCCTAGTAAGGAATGGTAAATATTATGTTTATAATCAGATCATGTTAACTTATGAACTGAGTTAGAGAGATATTTGAATTTATTATGCATGAATACTAGAAACTAATCCTTTCCACTGAAGGTTGTCAGAGCTATTTCAATAATCTTATGCAACCTCTCATGTCAATGCAGCTTCTTTAGTTTCTATTATCTGTGACATAGGGAGAAAATGTATTGTTTATGTGGAACCATTGGTTCATTTGGAAAAAAATCTCATTATTGGTTTATCTTGCATGGAATGAGGTTGGGATTGAGGAGTATCTACTGGATAATAGGAACTACATTTAATCTGTGCTCACATTTTCATGAATCAAACTAGTTAGCATCATCTTTTAGTAAATGTTACTTGTAGACACGTGAAAATGTTTTACAATTGAATCTTTAGGATATTTTTTTATTTTTATTTTTTTGGATTTGGTTGTTCCAGTTGCCCCGCCCCTTCTGGCATTTCCCCCTACTTAAATCGTCACAGGTTAAACCAGCCGTCTGTTTAATTAGTTTCTATTTTGTTAATTTGTAGGCTTACAAGAGAGTTGGAAGTATGGCTCATAATGGAGATAATGGTCGTGGCATCATTGGCGTTGTTGATGTTACTGATTTAATCGTAAACATTCTTATATGAACTAGTTACCTCATCTTTTATTCTTTTATTTTGGATGCATAATTAATGATGTCTGCGATTGTAGATCTGTGACAATGTTCATTGACCTTTTCCAACTTTAGAGATCAGAATTGTGTGCTGCAAATACTGAGTAGATTCTATTCATAGGAGAATATGTCATACAAGCTTTTATCAATTATGTGTGTTTTTAGAAAGTGAAATGAGTATATTTGCTTATACTATGTCTAGAAAATTTTCAGCATGTAAAATGATTTGCTTCAAGTTATAAGAGTGTTGATATCAACAAATATGTAGAAATTATATCATCTTTCCAGGTAAGTAACTGTAAACAATGTTTTGAAGCTATAACTTCATATTCAAATAAGTATATTCATATCAATGCTGGCCAGGCATGCGCTATTTTTTATGAGCAGTGCAAATTAACACTTGCACAGTTTTAGAAATGTTCTATAATCTTTTATGAATTGTCAAGGCAATAAGAATGTCTTCTTCCCTTTTTGCAATTCCATTAGCAGTATTTTCTCAATAGAACTTAAGAAACTTCTCTATTTCAACTAGTTAATTAAAACCCGGGATTTACTCTTTTGAAGTTAATTGTCACCATGTGGCTTGTATACCATTAGGTTTTATGTGGCTAATGGATACTGTTTGTCGATAGTTTGTAATTGTTGTAGTATTTAAGTGAGTCCATGCCATTCATCTCACTCAACAGTTCCTATTTTTTCAACCAAAAAAAGAAATGTAATTTTTAGGGCCAGATTTGCAGAAGCTATTTTAAGATTTTTCTTAGTTTTTCTAGGCAATGAATTTCATATTGATCAGTGGTATCGAACTAAGCACATTAATATTTGATCTCACACACATGTTCCTACTCTTTTTGCTAAAGTAGATGATATTTTATGTTCTCCCTTAACAGATTTTGAAGCCAATAGATCCGAGCTTATCGCTTAGATCAAGTACCTCATAAGAAAGTATGTGGACAGATACTGGCTGATTTTTATGCAATCAGTTACAAAGGAATTTCAGGAATCATTGATAATTGGATATTTGACTTTTTAAAATTTGATAGTTCCTATGTTTTAGGCATTATTCTTGTACTTATGTTCTTTCCTTAGAATCAGTTGTGTGCATCTATATATAGGAATGTAAATTACAATTTTATAGACTACGGAGAAGAATATTAGAATTTATTCTCACTGTTGTGATCCTGGTGAGCCCGGTTTTTGGCCTCTTCCAAATTATTTGATGGCTAATTGCACACTGCTTTTGTCTATTCAGTGAGCTATCCACTTTTCATGTTTTTGTTTACGCCTTAAAAAAAAATGTTGTCTAACAGTGCAGGCCATCCACTTTTCACGTTGTTTTTTAAGCCTTATTAGAAGAAGTTTGGTCTAACAGTCATGCCAACTTCATTTCCTTTTTCCTATTGCAGGATGATGGTAAAGGTCTTGTCTGGGTGCACAACAGTAAGCAAGGGTTCCAGGATTGTGAAGCCTATGCTGAATTGGAGAAGTGGCTTGGTGAAAGAGCAGATGAATACCTGGACAAATATGTAGATACAATTCAACTGGTAAGCTTTACTATCATGGTTTAAACCTCAGTCTGAATTTTTTTTGCCTCCGAATTAAGCCCTTGCTGATGTTAATATATGTTGAATGGGAGAAGCATATGCATTTTATTTTGTGTCCAATCTCCATAACAAATAAGTTTGTTTCTTTACTGTTGAATGTGTTGAGGGATGCAAGTTGTATAGCCGTTGCCCATCAATTTAAGGGTTCTTGTTGCTCCATTGATAAAAATTGTTGAATATACAATTTAGTTATTGGTTAACATTATATTGAATGAAAAGGGATAGATAAGATGTATGTAAAAGGTAATTCCATTTTAGTTGAAGTTATTACTCCAGGGTTTGTCTCTTTAATTCATGTCCTATCCACCTTTCATATACATTCCATTATAAGTATAAGCTCTAATATCATAAGTTGCACCAAAGCTTACAGCAACTAGATGTCTCGTAATGTTATTTACAACAGCGTTTCGCCTGAGTGAATCTTCATTTTTTCACTTGAGTGGTTTTCACCAAGCTTGTCTCTTTTAATCTATCTAAATGTACATGGGTTTCACAGTGTTCATTTATCATTTGATTCACAGAGAACCCCGAATTCATTTCAATTATTTTCCTAAGCTATGCATTATTAACCAGATCATTGAATGGTATTCATCAAGAACTATCCATGTAAAAAATAAATTCACGTTGAAGCCTTTGATTTCTAGCCATTGTGACGTAACTTAGACCTGTTTTGCTCATTGAATATGTAGCCCCTGTTTGGGCTCCATTTTTCTAAAAATGTATTTTCTCAAAACTCATTTTCGACCGCACATTATCCCATAAAATAATGTTATATTTAAACCCTAAACTTTTCCTTATTTTTTAACCGCACATTTTCTAGAAAAAATCACTATTCCTAATGTTATACATATACCCAAAATTTTTCCTTATTTATTAATCACACATTCTCCAAAAAATAACTATTCCAAAATAAAATTTTCTCCAAAATCTCGTTTTATGGGGCCCAAACAGGGGCATAGTTGAATACAAAATACCATCATTACCTCTCATTTTCTCCATGTCGATTTCAAGCAATAACCTTTTTTTATCTGAATAAACGAAAGGCTACTGGGAGCTGTTGAAAATTCCAAATGGTTTAGGGACTTTGGCGAACAAGTTGATACAATTAGCAACTCAAATTACATAATACTCGCTGATAATGATCAAGACTCAAGTAGCTAACTCAGGCTCAGATAGTTTTAGACTGAAGAAGTTGGATGTTAAAAGTATCCAGTGGAGGTAGACTGAAGGATGGAAATCTAAAGCACTATATCACTTGAAAATAAGAAGATGTTTCAATACTGAAACAAGGAGAACACAACCATTTGAAGTGGGTTGAAAAATATTTGCCTAAAAATCTGTTCCAAACTGAATGATTTGCTAATTGCATTAAAGCTCCAACTTAGAGCATAATGATATTCTATTGTAAAGAAACTGCACATCATCACGAAATAAATTGAACTACTTAACCTCTTATCTAAGATTTTTTTTTTTATCATAATACTAATTTATCCAAAGTCTTAATTGGCTGATATGACAGCAAGTCAAAAGACCTGATTGTTGTTTAAGCTTGCTATTCACTTTATGTCGCATATTTATTATGAGGTAGCCATCTATTTGTCATTTGTGCATCCTGATGGTTTTAATTTGACCATTGAGAGAGTAATTAGTCATTTGTGCACAGACCATTCTTAACCTGAAAATCCAGTAGTCTTGCTAATTTCTATTTTTAAGATTTTGAATTATCTTCTTCCTGAGTAGTGTGTATTATTGCTTTTCAATTGACTTTCCCTTTGAGTCATTTACTTCAAAGGATGTCTGGCAGGTTCCATTCTTTCGTATGACATAAGATTATCTTCCTTTTACAGAAAAAAGGTAATGCCCTATACAAACCCGATCACGAGTGGGTGCAGTGTGACAAATGCAGAAAATGGAGGATGTTGAGTCCTGACTTTGATAGCAAGACTTTACCTTTAGAATGGTATTAGTTCTGGCATTATCTGAAACCTCCTTTTCTGTCTCTCTGCAATATTTTCTTGCTTATCAGGTTTCAAGCGAAGTAGTTACTAAGTTCTTTCAAAAATATAAGTTGATAAACTGTATGATTGTAGCAGTATGATATTAAGGTTTTATTGATGTCTAAGATCATCACTTTCTGTCATGGAATTCCATGCTTGTTATTCTTCAATAGTTGGTTAGATTGGACACTCATACTGAATTTGTAATGCTGATCCAATTATGAAAATAAGAAGCAACATGTTTTTCCTAGGAGTGATGAGAGGTATCACATACACAGTAATAATAGAACTATATAATGCCTCTTTATAAGAAAATAAGTGGATCCTAATATGTCGGGCCAATCTTCTTATCGAGAAAACCAACGGATAATTGGATCAGCCTGTTCATCTCAATTTTCCGATAGGGTCTGTGTTATATTGTTCTCCTTACAGTGTGCGTGTAGTTCTATTCCTCATTTAAACGCTGTGATGTTACTCCTATTGGTTGTTTTGACTTATATGCCTAAGTTTTTAGTTCCCATTTCTTTTGTTTCCAATCTACTAGGAGATAATATTAGGGGCCAACTTAAATGGACCCATAATTGAAATGGTTCCGATAGGGTCTGTGTTATATTGTTCTCCTTACAGTGTGCGTGTAGTTCTATTCCTCATTTAAACGCTGTGATGTTACTCCTATTGGTTGTTTTGACTTATATGCCTAAGTTTTTAGTTCCCATTTCTTTTGTTTCCAATCTACTAGGAGATAATATTAGGGGCCAACTTAAATGGACCCATAATGGAAATGGTTGCCTATCTTCCTCAAGTACATAGTTTATAAGGTCATGTAACTTGTATAGCTGGAGGTTCCAATATATTTTAAAGTAACTATTTTCCACTTTCTTTATGTAATTTTTTCAATTTTAAATTGTATTTAGGTTCTGTTATATGAAGCCTTTTGGTGGAAGGTGTGAAATGCCTGAACGAGAGGTTGAACGTGGAGTCATCACAATAGCTTCCAAGCGTTCTGGACACAACTGCACTATTGATACAAAGGAGCTTACATGTGAACTTCCTCAAAAACCTACAGGGAAATCAGAAGGTAAGACCGTGAGAGTGACTTTATCAATCAATTACAAAGTATTATCATAATTGCAATATCTTTTTGTGGAACAATTCGTGGATACACTAGGAGATAGCCTGCTGCTTAGGCATGTCCCAGGGGTAAACCAATAAATCCATATTTCTCAATTGTTGAATGCAAGTCCACTTACATTATGATGATAAGAGATCTTTTGGTAGACGTGGAGGTGGATACACAGGGTGATCCAAAATTGCTGGTGTATTTGATCTCAAAATTATTGGAAATAAAGCTTAGTTTGTGTTTGTTGTATATTGTCTAATAAGGTCGGTGTGGGGATACCAATATTAATCCAAATTTGGTGACACGGACATTGGTGAATAGCAAAGATGTAAACAAAGGAGTTTAGGTACAAGTTAAAGAATACTACGTGGGACAATAACTCAGCCCAGAAAAAAGACTGTCAAAGGTTATGATAGCAGCTATGCGTGGAAGATCAGAACTCCTTTTTGTAACTACAAATGGTGAACAGAAAAAAACAGTTTACTGATGCAGTGGAGAAGCATTGGCAGTTATGGACTGTTGGGATCATCCGAAGGCACATGGCTCAGGTGGTTGAGCTTGTTGGCATGCAGAGTGGCGGGAAACAGCCTCGGGCTGATATTTAATTTTGTTGTGCATTTTATTTTATTTTGTTGTTAATAATGATGGTGGTATTGTCTTTATTGATGTCATAAGATTTTTGTTAGGAGAACTACTATGGTTTCTACGAAGGTTGCTTTTTCTTAGTGTATTGTGAATTAATGAGTTCTCAATTGTGTGTTCATCTTTCTTTACATGCTTTCCCTGCATCATACCCCTTGCAACCTTAGTCTTGTTAGAGCCTTGTGCACATGAAGAACTTATTCATGTGTGCTGAAGCATCGATGGGAAATAAACTTACACCCTCCCCCTCTTTTTGGTGTTTGAGACGTGACATAGCCTGCAGATTGCACCAGCTTAACAATCGCTTTTAGTTTATTGAAATAAATCAGTTGAATCCTTATTTGTGTGCCTTCTCTAAGTTTGAAATATATAGCCTCCTACTTCACAGTGAAGATTGTAGGTTGCTGTCTTAAATTTTCTGATTTTGACACTGTTAATACAGGTGGTGGTGATAAGGGGTCGAGTCCTAGTGAAGAGGATGATAACATTCAGTTTTTTTCCAAGAAGCGTAGATTATGTCCACCAAGGAGTTGTAAGAAGAGTTAAACTGTGAAAAACCTTGCTGTTTAGATTTTAGAACTACAGGGGTGGCTATACATTGTAAAGAACACTTCAGTATTTGTTCCTCGTATAGATCGTTATCAGGTGTCTCTGGAGCACTTTTTCTAATGTGTGTTAAGAGAAGAATGAGAATGAGATATATTCTTGTACAGGTTTAAGTACTTTTGTTTTTTGCTTTGAAACCTGCGATGTTTGTACTAACCATGTGGCTGCTGAATGTATTCTACAAACTCTGAAAATACCACAATAGGATTAACTAGAGGTTTATTCCTTTTTTTTTTTGACGTAGAAATTCGCGGTCGCTACTCGTGAGTACCCACTGGGTAAATCACTCTCCATGTGCAATAGCTCGCAAACCACATAGGAGAGATAAACCGCACTAGGCAAGTCCGGTGCGATGGGCTTGATCGAGAAAGTGTTGGCAGGGGATTTGAACTTGTGACTTTCGGTCTCTGCGTTCACCCGTTCTACAAACTCGGCCACTCCCGAAGGGGTAACTAGAGGTTTATTCTTAATCTAATTTATTGTGGCATGAGGGCTGAGCGTAGGTTCAGTTGGATTGGTTTTGAATCCAACATAAAACAACATAGTATGTTTGAGTTGACTATAATTCAAATCTAAGTCAACCTAATCACGGTTGAAACTCAACCCAATTCAAATTGACTAAACTCAGTTTGGGTTGAGTTGATTGGTTTGGACTTGAGTCCAATTTAAGTTGGACTTAGTTATATTTTTATTGGACAATTTTTTTATGGGTCTAATGGTTGTGATTTTTTTCGTTGAATTTGAACAACTTTTTAAAGTTTGATACAATTTCAATTTGGATCAATTTCAGTTATATTAAAAATGAGATTTGAAAGGTCTCAAGTCGATTCAAGTTGTATCAATGGTCCGTGAAATTAAGTTTCATTCCAATAAAACAATATAAATTAAAAATATTGTAAAAATATGTTAAATAGATTATATCATGATCAAATTAAATGCATATTAAGTCAATCTAAATAGATGCTAAAAACCTATATATATAAGTCAACCTAAATATTAAATATTAAAAGTATACTCCTTCAATTCAAGTGTTTAATCAAAAATCACGTCAAAAAATTGAGTCGAGAAGTCAATTCGCGAGCAACAATGAGAGGTAGAAGTGATGTTAGGTAGATGAGAATTTCGATATTTGGTTTTTGGTTTTAAGTAATAATTTTTATTTTATTATTTATTATTTTATTGGGTTGGGTTTTAATAGATAATTCGAAACTCAATTCAATTCAACTTGACCTAAAATTTGAGTTCCTTTCTAGAATCCAACCCAATTGAACTAAAAAAATCAACCCAAATCGATTTGTTTGAGTTGGGTTGATCTGTTTGATTGATTTGGATTAATTTTTATCCAGCCTTAAGTGACATTATTTGTTAATGAATAGGTAGACAAAAGATAGATATTATCACTAATGGTATACTACTGGAAATTTGATAATGAATTAATGCAAATTGTTTTAGGGAAGAAAACACAAGTCATGTCTTAGCTATATCTTAATTCACTTTGAAGGGAAAATGTTTAAAAGTTCAAAACTCAGATGATAAATAACATGTATTATATCATTATATTTAATAAATATTTATACTAATATCTCGATCAACTCCAAACTCTCTCTAGAGACTTGCCCAAGCAAAGTCATCGGCATTCACCTATCCTTCCCTCTTAGTACATGGTGGTAGTACAAATCTAGATAAAGGTGTCCGATTTGAGATTCATGAGTACAGCATCTCAAGGGTAGCGGTGTGTTTAGATTTTTAATTTAACAGAACATCGATTAAAATTGACGGATTATCTAATTGAACTTTAATTTGGACAATTGATTTGCATCATAATGATTGAAGGAATGAGATTTTTTGCGATGTGATTTGAACTATCATAGAGAACTGATATGTCAATAGAATATAAATTTAATTTAGATGTTTGATTTACCATCAAATTTAGTGTAAATTTGTAAATATTTTTGCAGTGTGATTTAAATTACATGTAAATTGTTATATGCAATATTGATCCAATGGTATGTGACCAATTCTTTTGGATCTGTAACTTTTGGACATTGATTCATTACATGTGATATTGATCTAATGACCTGTGACCAATTCTCTTTGATTTTTGACCTATAGAAATTGATTTATTACCTATGCAAAATGACACGTAGCCTGTGAACTTGAATATGTGACATTATCAGTGCTCAAAGGCATGTAACAACTGATATGTGATCGGTTGATATATGACCTAGTGACATTTGTGACATGTACAATATGACAAGTGACTTGTGAATGATGACTTGTGACTGTGAACTGTAACATGTAACCTATGAATTATAACTTGTGAACAAAATCAGTGATAGGTGAACAATTCTATTTGATTTGTGACATGTGAGCATTGTTCTGTGACATATACATAATGACCCTTGACTTGTAACAAGTGCAAATTGAACTTTGACACCTGAAGTATAACTTGTAACAAGGAAAACCTGTGAATTGTGCAAATTGGTTACGTATTATTTCTCATTCACAATTCACAAATTTTATAAGTAACAAATTATTTATCGGTCACAATTTATCAAATTAATAGGTTATATATTATTCTCCAATAACAAATTATCTATTCAGTTACATGTTATTTATTGGTCACAAACCCTCTTTACACACCCAATCCAATCCAATCTAACTCAACCCCACCACCACCACCACCATCACTACCAGAACCACCACAACCTCACCACCACCATCACTACCACTACCGCAAACACTACCATCTCGAAATCTGCTAGAGAATAGATTGCAGCAAGGAATAGATTGCGACGACCAACATTATTACTTACCCATCCATGAACAAACATGTATAAAGAGTAAAGACCATATAAAGATTGCAACGAGGAACACATTAAAACAAAAAACAAATTACGGTACGATTGTGCATAACGATGCAGTGCAGACGAAGACGATGATTTTTATGATATGATGATTTTTATAATCTGATGAAGATGATCATGACGGAGATGGTATTGGGGATCTTCCATGTGCATAGTGCAGCGACGAGCAGTGGTGTTCTTTCGATGACGATGGTGGTCAAGTGTGATGGAGAGTATAGAGAGAGACAAAAGAGTCTAAAGCTGATTAGGGTTTCAATGGGGTGTGTATATAAATTAATTTATGATATTATCTGTTAATATTAAAATATGAAATTATTACCTGATTTTTTAATAACCAAACCTTAAACCTGTTTTTTGAATTTTAATCTTTAAAATTATGTGGCAGTGTAATTTTCACATTGATTTAGGCATAGTTATTAAGAAAGACCTAACTTGTAGCGTTGACCCAAAAATTGGTGAAACTAACCAGTTAGTAGGTCGATTTCCTAAATGAACAAAACAAGAAATTAATTCAACAAAAGTTAGATTGTCTCGATAAAACTGCTAGACTCGATGACCTAAAAGTAGCGATTTAATTGAATTATTAATAATTTTAATTTTATGTATATATTTCTACCTCAAAATTACGTAAATATTAGGAAATTATATTTTACCAAACAAACTATTCCATTTCTAACTATACGGTGTTACTAATACTTTCAACATTTTTTTAATCATAATTCACTTCAACCTTTCAATTATGTAGCAATATTCGTCCTTCTATCCATTTTGACTATTAAATGATGGATTTTTTTTTCTCTTTCAATAAATAAAAATAAAAGTAAGCAATAATCAGCAAAAAAATAAGGTAAATTATCGTGGGAGTTTCATAACTTTTCAAAAAAATTTTAAAAAAAAATCCACTTAATATAATTAAATAATTATTAACTCAACAAAAAGGAATTTTAAAATTAAATATTTCATCTTCCAACCCAAGCTCTTTCGTCCACTCTTGCCTAATCTTACCCACAGTTAAACATCATCTCCACAAATACAATCGCATCAGTGGCAGCATCATTTATGTACATATTAATCATGGGGTTGGGTGGAAGGAGTTTGGTTGTTGTGCATATTCCAATCTTGGGATCCATTTCTCTACCAACAAATAAATAAAAAGAGATAATTGCAGTCACGGTCTCAAACATTTCAGGTCTTTGTAAGTTTAACTTAACATTTCATTTGTAACTTTGGTAATACATGTTACCAAAGTAGCCTCTCTTGTCAAAATTAATTTATTTGGAATATTAGGAATGTTGTGTGTACGTAATTCATACGGGTATTGACCGGCCCAAAAGCAAGTTAATAGTTGGCCGAATTATTTAAACACTATGATTCCCCCCCTTCTTTGGCACCACCTGAACTAGGCTGATCCAAGCACTGTTTGATATGGGATAAATAATTCCTGCGTCTAAGAGCTTCAATACGTCCGATCTAACCACTTCTTTCATATTGGGATTCAATCTCCGCCGACTCTCTACACTTGGCCAAAAATTCTGCTCCATGAGAATTTTATGCATGCATAGTGAAGGGTTGATCCCTTTTATATCTGCTATAGTCCAGCCAATAGCTATTTTGTTTTCCCTGAGTACCCGCAGCAGCCTTTCTTCTTCCACCTTGTTAATTGTATTAAAGATAATTACTGGAAGTGTACTTGACTCCTCCAAGTATGCATATCTGAGATGATGTGGTAGTTGCTTGAGTTCCAGTTTAGGTGGCTGCTGAATGGATGGTACAAGTTTTTTGGTTTCTATTCCAAGTTCTTCAAAATGCAGTTTACGAGAGAAATGGTGGATTGGTTTCCATAAACCGTGCACATGTCTCAATCTCAAGAAAATCTAAATGTGTTGATTGAGAATGTGCGATACGTGCCTCGAAGGATTTTGCAGTAGAAATGTATCATGAACCACCTTGTCAATTACATCAATCTGGAAGCATTTGTCTGACTTTGCTGGGAACTTCATAGCCTTGAAGACATTAAAAGAAATTTGTTCTTCACCAATTCTCAGAATCAACTGCCCCTTTTGAACATCAATCAGTGCTCTGCCAGTGGCCAAAAATGGCTTGCCTAGGATTAGCGAAACATCATTATCCTCTTCCACATCTAAGATGAGAAAATCAATAGGAAAGATAAATATTCCACTTTGATTAGCACGTCCTCTATTATTCCCCTTGGGTGAGTTAATGATCGATCAGCTAGTTGCAGTGTCACTATGGTTGCTTTGACTTCCCCAATCCAAGTTTCCTAAAAACAGATAGAGCCATTAAATTAATACTTGCACCAAGATC
>CAIGRP010025058.1:0-22061 GCA_903798385.1 Fraxinus cuspidata | reverse complement strand
TAAGGGTATTAGTAGCTTTAACTTGTTCAATACATAGTTCTCGTGGGTTCAACACTCTACACATCATTATATTACTTGTTCACGATCCCGTTCACTTGTGGGAAATCAAACGACCACAATCCGTATTTTATTCTTACTTAAATGACTGCTTTTATCGTTAAGTTAACGGTATTCAACTTTTGGTGATCTTTTAACAAACAAGATAGTAGATTTTTAAACTCCAAAATTTGAACAAAATAAAGGAACGCCCTTCTTAGGGTTGTACTGAATAGAAGCGTAAGCCTCTTACTTCTCTTCAAAACTTGTGCCTGTTACTTTTTGTTAGTGCCTTAAAAGGGTTTTATAAATCGAGGGTAGGATTACATTAATTGCAAAACTCTGTGTGTAGTTGAACGTATTCTAAAGACCCCATACAAGAATGATGACTGATATTCGTGAGTGAATTCAATTGTGATGCTTGTTCATTCAATGATTCCTTTATTTGTAGTAGATCGGTCTTTCCTTTTGGAAACATATTTCATATGTTATTTCAGACCAAATATGTATTTGATATAACCCCAAACATAACTTCAATAGATTAATGTGCAGGATTTTCTAAAGAAGTTTTGCTTAAAATGTAAGAGACAAGTTGGCTGAAACTGTGACTCTGAAAAATCCAAGTGGGCTTATTCGGGATGTAGGACAGATGTCAGATGGGGATAAACATGTTCTCAAACAGGGCTAGAAAGCCTTCGTTGAAATACTTCTCTAGATGAAAATGATATTCTGATACTTGAGTGCAACAGGGAATTCAAATGCTTTTCTATATCGTGTTTGGTGTCTTGCATTGTTCTTCTTGCAATCCTTATTTTGTTCTTATTTAAATGACTTATTTTATTTTTAAAATATTAGTATTCAACTTTTCAGTGAACTTTCAAGGAACAAAATAGTAGATATTTAAACTCCAAAACGTAAACGAAGTAGAGGAGTTCCCTCCTCGAAGAATTTGAGGGTTGTACTCTCAGGCTTACGCCTCAAATCAATAGAGACGTAAGCCTCTTAATACTCTTCAAAACTTGCACCTCATTAATTTTTGTTAGCGCCTCAAAAGGTTTGATAAATTGTGGGTTGGACTACCCCAATTGCGAAAATCTGTGTGCAGTTGAACATATTCTAAAGACCCTATATAAGAAAGATGGCTGATAATTGAGTATGAATTAGATCGTGATGCTTGTTCTTTCAATTAATCATTTATTTGTTATAGCACGGTCTTTCCATTTGGATATGTATCTCATATGTTATTTCGGAGCATATATGTATTCGATATAACCCCAAACTTAACTTTAAGAAATTAATATGCAGGTTTTCCCAAAGAATGTTTGATGAAAATGTGAAAGGAAGTTGGCTGATACTGTGACTTTGAAAGATCCAAATGGGATTATTTGGGATGTTGGATTAGTGTCAGATGGGGATAAACATGTTCTCGAATAGGGCTGGAAAGCCTTTGTCGAAAATAATTTTCTATTGGAAAATGATATATTGATATTTAAGCACAGCAAGGAATTAAGATTTGATGTTATTATATTCGACCAGAAAAAATACTGTGAGAGAGAAGCTTCACATTTTGTGACGAAATGTAAGCATACAATAAGGGAATTTAGCTGTATGAGAAAGAGCAACATGCCTGATAGAATTGAAGATGAAGGAATTGAATCCTCCAACGACGATGATGATTATAAGAAGCCTACAGAAACTACCTACGAGAGCTAATGCAAAAGCTTGAAGGTGAAACAACGTTAACTTTCGTTCCCAATCTCATTTTGTTACTTTATTGAAAATTGTGTCACAGAATAGACTAATTTAGAAACATTTTCTTGCTGTGGGAAGACATCATTCTAGCAATAGGGATGGTGTTGATCCATTTTATCTGACATTCCGTAGAACATCTATAACTGAAGAGGTAGAGGTGAAGGAAATACATGTAAGAAGCTAAGATTACCACATTTTCTTTTCTTGAGTGTTCAATGCACGATAAAAAAACAAATTGAATACGTGATTATTATTTGTAATTGTATTAAAACAATACAGGGAATCAAGCTAAATTTTTAGTTTGTGTATGAATCTGATTAGAAGTAGTTTATTTTTCCAAAGACCAAAACCAACTGTAATCAATATTCCAGTTTTCTATCTAAATGGTTATATAATGTAGAAACTTATTCATGCTTTATTACAATGCTATTATATATAGTACATTAAAATTCATATGCACTAAAAGGTTATGTACTATGCACATTCTTTCAAGTCACACGTTGATCTCACTTATTTAAGTAGTTTTGTGGATGTTTATCATTCTCTGAATTTAATTCATTCATTGCATAATTTTCATGCTAATACACATTCTAAAGAAAATATGTTAAAACAAACAATGATAAGCACCTTTTTATGAACCGTCACTTGGTACTCGGAGTCAGCTCAATGAGTTAGATTTGCATACCGTGTTTGGTGTTTTGCTTTGTCCTTTTTGCAACCCTCTTTGTATTCTTATTTAGATGACTGCTTTTATCATTAAAATAATAAATTGAACTTTTAGCGTTAGCCTCTTAATTCTGCGCCTCAGAACTTTTTGTTAGCACCTCCAAGGGGGTTTTTAAACCATCGGTGGGACTACATCGATTGTGGTACTCTGTGTAGTTGAAAATATTCTAAAGACCCCATATTAGAAAGATGGCTGATATTTGACTGTGAATTCGATTGTGATGCTTGTTCATTATATTAATCATTCATTTGTTGTAGCATAGTGTTTCGTTTTGGTCATGTATCTCATAAGATATTTCAGTCCATATAAGTTTGCTCCGTAACCCAACCATGATAAATTTAGCTCTCGTTATGGCTCCATTTTTCCAAAAAAATAAAAAAAAAATTTCAAATTTCATTTTCAATCACATTAGTTCATAAAATAATGTTACATGTAAATCCAAAATTTTCCCTATTTTCAAATATACAGTCTTCAAAAATTCACGATTTCAAAATACACTTTTCTCAAAAGTCTTATTTTAATGGAGCCTAAACAAGAGCTTAATATGCAGGTAATCCCACAAAAGTTTGCTGAAAATGTGAGAGAGAAGTTGACTGAAACTGTGACTCTGTAAGTTCCAAGTGGGATTATTTGGGATGTAAGACTGATGACCGATGGGGATAAATATATTCTCAGAAAGGGCTGGAAAACCTTGGTCGAAGATAATTTTCTAGAAGAAAATGATATTCTGATATTTAAGTGTAATGGGAATTCAAATTTGATAAATTTAATATGCAGTTTACATAGAAAATGTTGGCTAAAAAAATGTGAGAGATAAGTTGGCTGAAACTGTAACTCTATAAGTTCAGTGAAATTGTTTGAGATGTAGGATTGATGCCAGATGGGGATATATATGTCCTCAAGCAGGGCTGGAAATCCTCTGTCGGAGATACTTTTCTAGAGGAAAATGATAATATTTAAGTGCGACAGGAATTCAAATTTGATGTTATTGTGTTCGACCAGATAATTATTGTGAGAGACAACCTCCACATTTTTTTACAAAATGTAAGCATACAGAAGGGAATTTCGCTGTAAGAGAAAGAGAAACGTGCCTGATATAATTGAAGACAAAGTAATTGAATCTTCCAATGATGATGGCTGCCAACCAAAAAAAAGCCTAAAGGAGACTACCTCCCAGAGAGCTAATGCAAAGGCTAGTATGTGAAACAATATTAAGTTTTATTCCAGACCCCATTTTGTTAGGGAAAATTATGTCACTGAAGAGACTCAGTTGGAATCATTTTCTGAATGAGGGCAGACATCATTCTAGCAACAGGATTGGTGGAAGTCCGTGGCAACTGACATTCAGTAGAACAACTGTAACTAGAGATATAAAAGTAAAGGCCGTACAAGAAGCTAAGATTATACCAAAATACCAAATTTTCTTTTGTTGAGTGTTCAATACACGACAATATCAAATTGTATAAATGGTTTTTGTTTATCATAGTAACAAAACACAACACAGAAGCAAGTTAAATTATAATTTCATATATATTGCAAAGCCCCGATAGTTTTTTAGAGTAAATTTTATTTTCTTGATGCCATAAGTTATATAAATTTTATTTTCTTGATGCTATAAGTTATATTTTTCAAAGTTGAAGGACTAAAACAAAAAATAGCTTTAAATTCTTATATTTTATGTTAAATAAATAGATTTTGATACAGCAGGTTTTATATATCAATTTTTAGATAATTAGATAACCCGTAATTAATCATGCATTTTAGACTTGAGAAAAAATTATGTTGGATAAGTGAAGCCCAAGTTTTTGTGGTCAAAGATGTTGCCTTAAATTGTAAATTAGTTTAGTTAATTAATGAATTTAAAATTAATGGCATAAAGCAAACCGGTGTGATTTTAGTGGTAATGATATTAATTGGTTTATATTAATCAATTTCTTTGAGGGCATGACTCCCTATACATACGATATTAGTAGTGTTTTACCCACTTTAAACACCATATAATTCTCATAATTACTAGCATATATACAAATTTGTTTTCACGGCAGGCTGAAAGAATTAGGTAGGAACGTGATTTTGGTCTTATGTTTCAAAAGTTAATTTGATCTAGTGAGAGAGAATAACAGGTGCATTTGATTTTATCCCGTTCAAATTATTTTTCCGAGTTATTGAATTAATATATTTATGAAAGTTAAAGATATGATACTATATATATATGATATGGTCATTTGGTACCAAAGAAATTATATGTATTGTGCTCTTATCGGTCTCAAAAGATAAGAGTATAATATTTTGACGCATGATTTAAATATTTTTATTCAAGATTGCACTATTATTCGTGTCCTATTCAATATTTCCATGTAGTTATCATTTTCCCCCTACTTCTCACAGGTTAGAATGGGTCGTTGGGGCGATGAGCTGATGTCATAATGCAAAGATTCTTTAGACTTAATAAAGTAATTTTGAATAACGTGGCTGAAATTTTATTCCCATTTATAATTTTAATTTCATGATTATATAAATCTATTCATTTGTTCAGAATTTTGGAACCTATTTTATTTGGTTATGTTTTTCCGTTCTTGACTTGATATTCATTGGCATATATATATTATTTGGGTTATGTCTTGGTTATTATTGAACTGCTTGCAGCATGATATTGTCCCCCAAATAGTAATGCACCAAATTATAAATCAAATATGGATTGCATGTCCCTTGGGCAAATTAATTCATTTTGCTCAATATTTGTTGGTTTATTTAATTATGCCATAATTGGATTTTATGATTTATTTGAGGAAGACGTTGATGACGATTCATTTTGCATTAATTATAGTTTTCATCAAATAAGTAGAAGGCTGGTGTCTTTTCTTGTAAAAATAAAGAATCTGAAATTTGAATAATTTGAATAATCCACTAATAGATAACTTTATACAAAATTCATTTTATGTTCCTAATTTTTCTTAAGGAAACTTTTTTTTTCTTTTTTTTTTTTTTTGGTAGCAACATGATATGTAAAATTTGGGTTGTGAGCCCAGATTACTTTTTTTGTAGACTTATCTAGGTTTAAAGTTTAATGTTATAAAAAAAATTTTAATTAAAACTATTTTACGTGAACAACTCACTGTTCACGTTGGAACAATGAGTAGTAGATAAAAATTATATAATATATTATGAAAAAATTGAGCATTTCCGTCACTGCTGGCAGTCAACAGTGATGTGAACAAACCATATGGTCCTAAAGTACACTTTATATTTGACTAATCTAAAATATGATAAAGATCGTTGAAACTTCCAATTTTCCAAAGTACTTTGAATAATAATAATAATAATAATAATAATAATAATAATAATAAAAGTACTTTGAATAATAATAATAATAACAATAAAATTAAGGTTACGTGAATGGTAAGAGTGGAAATTCTTTATATGTTTAAATAGTAAATGAAGGATTAATAAAAAAAATAAAGAAAAAAAATGTGATATTAATATTGAACTTTTACGTTTTAAATAGTACATGTAATAAATGTCTATGTATTTAGCTTTAGCTTTGCATGATGCATATTATTAATAAACTTTTTCAGATATATAGAATTAAAGATGATGCCAAAATTTTAAATTACTTAGGGGCTGTTCACTTTGTGTTTTAGTTTTCTACCAAAATCATATCATCAACATGAGAATTTAAGGTGTTGTTCTCTTTGTATTTCAGTTTTATGTTTTGAGTGTCCATTTTGAGATTGTTGAAAATGTGTTCTTTTTGGCATTTTGAAAAATTGTTTTGAAAACACCCGAAACGCGTTTTGAAAATTTTGATTTGATTATTACTGAAAACACTCAAAACGACAAATTCGTCGTTTTGGATTTTCTTTATAAATTTTTAACTTGTTTTCAAAAACGCGTTTTCGAAAATGGGAAAGAGAACGTGTTTTCACTGTTTTGAAAAATCGAAAACAAAAAAACGGCTTGACCCTTATTGTTTAAGAAAATAAAATATCATTGATAAAAGATTCTTGACACTCAACCACCCTCCGACGACTCTAAAGCATGTAATGGGTAAAAAAATTATTCAAACCTTTTGTTATCGTTTACATTTTTTAAATTGCCTACTTTAAAATTTTAAGACATTCACGTTTTTTCTCGCTAAATTTATGATATGACTTTGAGAATATAGGTATAACACGTTAGACTTGGTAATGGTATGTGATTGGCGACTTAATATTAATTTTTTAGGATTTTGAGCCACCTATCCACACGAATTTGATGTGACTTATTGCGAGAGTTGAGCACACAAAATCAAGTACCTCCACCAAAAAGCACCACCACCACAAAATTCACCTATGTTTGTCTCTGAAGCTATCTCAGTGGTTGAGCAGTTTCGTAGGTACAAACCTCCTATTTTCGATGGTGGTTCTGACCAACTGGCCGTTGACGAGTGGATTAAAAGTTTGAAGTGTATATTTTAATAAATTGCATGTACATATGCACAGAAGATACTATGCACAGAGTTTATGTTTGTTGGAATAACCAATCATTGGTGGAAGTCTATCTCACGCACAAGAATCGAAGGGCAGCAACTTAATTTGATTGAGAGCAATTTAAGGATGAGGTGATGGCAAAGTATTTCCCACAAGCTTTGAAAGATTTCAAGGAATTAGAGTTTCTGCAACTCAAACAGGAAACATGTCACTTACTGATTTGAGAGGTAGTTTGAGCAGCTCTCAAGGTATGCCCGCACACTTGGTAGATACAGAAGTTGAGATCAGGAGGTTAAAAAATGGAATATGCTCTGCATGATCATTATGTCTCATCATTTCACTTCATATCACGAAATGTTGGAAAGGACTCGTGTTGTTTCATGCCATGTGACTACATTTGAGTAGTGCACCCAACAGAGTAAGGAGTCATTGGAAAAAAGAAAGTTGAATAATCAAAGTAAGGACACACGTAACTGGCAGAGAAAAAGACCAAGCACAAGAGCCCGTATCGGTGGGATGAGTGGGAGTATTACACCATGTACTAAGTGCAATAAATTCTATAAGGGTGAATTCTTACTTGGGAAGAACATGTGTTTTCAATGTGGTAAGTCAGGACATGTTGCTTTCAACTGTGCAAAGCTTCCAAAGAAGAAATATGATGATCAGGATAGGAACAAGAAAGAGAAAGCCCGAGTTTTTGCACTAAATCAGCATGAGGCGAAGCGGGATCCAAATGTGGTAGCAGGTATTTTATTATTATTTGAAGTAACTATTTATGTCTTGATCTTGCATCCTCCGTTGCTTAAGTCCAATACTATTCTTACGAAAATAAGTATTCTATTATTATATGATGTACCTACTTATGTACTTTATGACTTTAGGACCATAAATTCTTTTATCTCTACATCTTCCGTTGCTAGGTCTAACATTTCATGTGTGAAAATGAATAATGCATTATAGGTTAGCATCCTTTCAGGAAAAACTCTTTGCACAAATCAGATGACTAAGGCTACAAAGTTAGAGATTGACGGGAAAGTACGACGGGCAGATGTATACCTTTTGGAGCTTTGCACAAATCAGATGACTAAGGCTATGAACTTAGAGATACGGAAAAATACTACATGCGGACTCAAACCTTTTGGAGATGAAATATTTTAATGTTGTTTTAGGTATGGACTGGTTTGGACTCAATCATGCAACCATTTGATTTCACGAGAAAGAAGTGTTATTTCATAGATAGGGAGAGGAAGAGTTTTGTTTTTTTTTTGGAGCAAAGCTCAAGTTTTTAGCTTGCCCTGTATCAATTTTACAAGTGGAGAAGATGTTGAGAAAGGAGTGATGTCAAGGATTCTTAATTAATATCATTGGTTTACAACATACAGAAGTAGCCATTAATGATATTAATGTTGTACAAGACTTTGTAGATGTATTTCCAGATGATCTACCAGGCATTCCACAATATAGGCAAGGGTTGTTTACAATTGACTTAGTTCTCGGAGCGACACTGGTATCTAAGGTCCCATATCGAATAGCACCGAAAAAACTTCAAGAATAGAAGTTATAATTGGATGAGTTGCTGGAAAAAGGTTTCATTCGACCAAGTGTATCTCAATGGGGTGTTCTGGTACTTTTTGTGAAAAAAAAGGATATGAGTATGAGACTGTGCATTGACTACCGAGAATTGAATCATGACAATCAAAAATAGATACCCACTTCAAGGAAAAGGAGATTTTTTCAACCATTTAAAGGTGTATAGGTGTTTTCAAAAATTGACTTGAGGTCAGGGTATCATCAGCTAAAAGTAAAGGCAAGTGATATACCAAAAACTGCTTTTAGAACTAGTTACGGCCATTATGAGTTCACTATCATGCTTTTTGGTTTGACTAATGCCCCAGCAATATTTATGGATCCAATGAACCGAGTGTTCCATCAATACTTGAACCAGTTCTTCATAGTATTTGTTGACGACATACTTGTGTACTACAAAGATAAGAAGCAACAGAAGGAACAACTCCCAGTAATTCTCGAAACTTTGAAAAAGGAGAAATTATATGACAAATTCAAGAAGTGTGAATTTTAGCTCGATCAAGTGGGTTTTCTTAATCATGTGGTTACACTTAGGGTATTGAGGTATACCTAGTTAAAGTGAAAACAATAATAAATTGGCCTAGACCGATCACTGTGGGTAAAGTTCGTAGTTTCTTAGGGCTGGCAGGCTATTATAGGAGATTTATTGAAGGTTTCTCAAAAATATCAGGGCCAATGAATTAGATGACTAGGGTGGAAAGTTTCAGTGGACGGAAAAGTATGAAAAATGTTTCCAGGAACACAAGAAGGGATTAATCTCAGCTCCCATCTTGATAGTACCTAACAGATCGAATGGTTTGTCATTTATAGTGACGCCTCCAAGCAAGTTTTGGGTTGTGTTTTGATGCAACATGGAAATGTGATTATTTATGCCTCGAGACAGTAGAAGTAATACGAGCAGAACTAATCGATGCATGACTTGGAACTGGCAATGGTAGTTCACGCCTTAAAGATATGGCATCATTATCTCTATGGTGAGAAGTGTAAAATCTATACAGATCACTAGAGTAGTAATACTTCTTCATACGTAAGAAATTGAATATGAGATAGACGAAATGGTTGGAGTTAGTAAAATACTATGACTGTACAATTCTTTACCATTCGGACAAGGTCAATGTAGTCGCAGATACTTTAAGTAGGAATATAGGATCGTATTCAACATACTCTTCGGGATCGAATGAAAGAAGCATATGATACAGATTTCTAATAAAGATTAAGGCTAAGATTGGTATAAATAAACGTATAGAATTTCAAATATCTGCATATAAAGTACTGACTTTTAAAGGAAGATTGTGCGTGCCAAAGGATAAGAAAATAAGGAACAAGATATTGAAAAATGCTCATTCTACCTCGTATGTTCTACATCAAGACAGTAGGAAATGTATCCAGATCTCCAAGATATATTTTGGTAGAGAAACAAGAAGAGAGGAATATGTCTGTTTGTCTGTCAGCAAGTCAAAGCAGAATATCAAAGGCCATAAGGACTATTGGAACCGTTGGATATTCCAAAATAAAAATGAGAACACATAGCGAAGGACTTTATGGCAAATTTTTCGAGATCAGCAAGAGGTCACAATGCTATTTGGATAGTGGTTGATCGTTTGACAAAGTCATACCACTTTCTACCAATCAAAGGAAATTTCAATATGGAACAACTCGTACAGTTATGTATCAGAGAGAGTCAGATTGTATGGAGTTCCAGTAACCATTGTTTCAGATAGAGACCTGAGGCTCCCATCGAAATTTTGTTTGCAGGCAACCATTGGAACGAAACTGAAGTTTAGTACTGCTTATCATCTATAGACTAATGGACATTCAGAAAGAACCATTCAAACTCTTGAAAATATATTGAGGGCACGTGTTTTGGTTCTAGAGGTATTTGGGAGATACATGTGCCATTAGTGGAGTTTTCTTAGAACAATAGTTTTCAAACCACTATAGACATCGCCCAATATGAAGCTTTTTATGGTAGGAAGTGCAAATTTTCTATCCATTGGGACGAGGTCCGAGATAATAAAATTTTGGGTTTTGAAATCATTGAACGAATAGCTAAGACGGTTGACAAGATTAGAGCAAGAGTAAAGGCAGCACAAGATCGACATAATAGTTATGTCGGTGGTAGAAGGAAGGATTTGGAATTTGAAGTGGGTGACAAAGTTTTTCAGAAAGTAGCACCAATAAGGGGTGTATTGAAATTTTCTAAGAATGGAATATTGAGACCACGGTTTATTGGACCTTTTAAAATTCTTGAAAGGATTGGTGATGCGGCTTACCGACTTGCCTTACCACCTGAAATCACAACAGTGCATAATGTGTTTCATATTTCGATGCTCAGAAATTATATTCATGATTCTAATCATGTGGTGAACTATCAAACATTGGAAGTACAAAAGGACTTGTCATATGGAGAAGTTATGACGATGATTTTGGATACAAAGCTGCATCAAATAAGAAATAGAGAGGTTCTTCTGGTCAATGTTCAATTTGGGAGACAGAAGAGAGGTTCATTTGGTCAACGTTCAATTTGGGAGAATGAAGAGAAGCTTAAAACCAGATATCTAGAACTCTTAGTTTAGCTAAGGAAAATTTTTTAAGACAAAAATATTTTAAGAAGAGGGGATTATAAAGCCCCGATAGTTTTATAGAGTAAAATTTATTTTATTGTTGCTATATGTTATATTTTTGAAAGTTGAAGGACTAAAACAAAAAATAGGTTTTAGATTCTTATATTTTGGGCTAAATAAATAGATTGTGCTAGTAGGGTTTTATATATCGATCATTATCCCATTGGATGGCTGGTAATTAATCATGTATATTAGCCTCAAGAAAAAGTTAATTTGAATAAATGAAGCCCAAGTTGTTTAGGTTGCCTTAAATTGTAATTTACTTTAGTTGATAAATGAATTTAAATTAATAGCATAAGAGTAAACCATTTTTGACTTTAGTGGTAATAATATTAATTGGTTTATCCTAATAATATAAAAGAGGCTATGTTACTGGACACATTGGACTCTCCAACCGTCAATCACAACGGCCGTTTGAGCCTTTTCCCCATTTCTTTTCATTTTCATTTCATTTCTTCTTTTCATTCACTCTCGACGGCGAAAAAACCCTAGCCGCATTCTCTCCCTCTGTAGAAAAATAATCTCGTAGACAACCAAAAAACCTAAACTGCATTCCCCATATTTCTCGTCAGGCTTAAGCATCCAGTTTCCACAAAAAATCATGGTATCTCCTTCTCTCTATTTCACACAAAAACACGAGTGGGTTTAATTGACTTCTCGTCGGGCATAAGCATCCAGTCTCCAAAAAAATTATGGTATCTCCTTCTCTCTATTTAACATGAAAACATCAGTGAGTTTAATTGGATGATTTTGGCTCGTTGTGTGGTTGTGTGCAGGCGGATGGAGAGATTGATGTTGCAACTGGGTAACCAAAGAAGAGAACGTTCAAGAAGTTCAGCTTTAGGGCCATGGATCTCGATGCCTTATGTAACGAGCTCGTTAAGCTCTTCCGTGTTTGTGCCTAGCGAAGGTAGCTATTGCAGTTTTTTTATAATTTTGTACAATACATAATCTTGTTCCTGATGCATTGAAGTTGTGGGTGTGATTGTAGAAATTCTATAGTATTATTTTCCAGTGAATGAAATAGTTGGTTGTAAGCTATGCAGTTTTAGAACCGATGAAGAATGAAAATCAGCCTTTTCAACAAGGTGCATTTATAAGTTCTTGTAGGGATAAACAGTTGAGATTCTTGAGGGATTAAGTTTGCCTAATCTTATAACTATGAATAACTCTGATGATAGAATTGCATACTTCTCTTAGTTGTTTAGCTTGTCTTGTTAATTGATGAGACTGCTCTCATCGCTCTGAGTTTGCTGGGAAATATATGAGAGGAATAAATTAAAAATGTTTTTATATGAATTTAATTTTTAAAATTGTTATTTTTGCAGGATACTTGTAAGAATACGGACATCGACAAGAAACTAACAGTGGTTTATTCGGGAACTGAAGCATACAGGAAAGCTAAGCAGTTGATGTCTTTTTTTTGGACTTTGAACAACATAAACGATGACTTCAAAAGAGGTTAGCTTATGAAGAGATGAGGATCTTGGAGTCTTCTTAATCTACCTCGCTTACTTGAAGTAAGAACTCTTTGTGTCTGTAGAGGATTATGTATTGACTGTTTTTCACAACTTCAATGCATCAGGAACATGATTATGTATTGACTGTTTTTCTGGTTTCATATGCAATTGTGTAATAATTTGACACCTTTTTTTCGTACTTTTTTAATATATGTATGTATGCACTTGTTCACAGAGATTGTTATGAAACAAATTTCCGTTCTTATTTTTTTTAGTTATAATTAAATATTTTCTTATTTGATTTCAGTTTATAACGAGGCCTAATTGATTTTCCAAATGGTACTGAGAAACAATTATAACTTGGAGTTTTGGACAACAGTTGTCAAAAAATAATGGTGGAATTTGAGTAGCAACAGAGTCCAGTAGTAAGTAATTTAAATTTCTTTTTCTTTTCTTTTTTTTTTTTTGTCTTTTTATGTGCAATATGATTTTTCCATATATTTTAAACTTTAATTGTATTCACGAGTTAAATAATTTACTGAGTCACAAATGTTGTATGAAAACTAAATGGAGATATGGACCTCTTTTTTTGGTATATACTGTGCAATGTGAACAAGTAACGTAAAGTCATGTTTAAGGGATCCTTAAGGTCGAGGGTGTTGTGTATATATTTTTCGATACCTTCAACTATGGTCTTGAATATGATGTTTATGAGAATTTTTGTTCGGTCTGAGATTTTTATTATTATTTTTGTGATCAAGACTATCACTTAGTGAATATAAATAACAAGAAAAAGTAGGTAATTGTTTATCCTAAAATTCCACTTTCTCCGGTCAATCAAGCTTTGCTCTTTACATAATGATCACACCAGATTCCATTATATTTAAGTAAATGATGTATACTTTTCTGCTAAAAAATCTACAGTAGTATATTCTTGCATTTTATATACAATTCTTAATGTTTGTAGTCAAATTTTAGTTATGCTTTTTGTACTGGTTTTTGTTTTCTTGTCTTTTATACTTCTTAACAATTTTTTTTTTTTTTTTGTTTTCTCTTTGCATTGTATATAGGTATTTGTCTTATGGATGCTGCCGAGCGTAATGCTGGAAGCTGTGAACTACGAAAGAAGCGTCGCCGAGAGATTTATGCTAAATCAAAAGAATCTCGAAATTCACGACGTCGAGAATTATACGCCCAAGCACGAGAGTTGTGTAATGCACGTCGACGAGAACTGTATGCTCAAACAAGAGCAATTACAGTTACACATGATTGTCGCCTAAGAACAAAGAGAACAATAGAAAAAGGTATTTGTTTCTTTAAGTTCTTAGTTTTAGTCGTAGCTTTTGTAGTGCACGTTTATTCTTTATCTTAATTGATACACATAACTTTAATTTAGTTATAGCTTATTTTCTTTTCATTCTCGCGTGTGCAGCTCTTCCATCGGATTTCACTACACCTGATGCATCTGCAAAGTTTAGCTCTAACACTTCTGAAATAGGTATGTGATTTTTTTCCTTTCCTACTTTATCCAATCTCTATTTTAAATTCTTCTTCATCCCTCACAAATCAATGTTTTTTGTATTTCTTAATATTAATGACGATTCATTTTATTGTTGTTGCCAGCTGTAGTTATAGTGTATCTTTGAGACCTAGAATTTGTACAACAGATCCGGAAGTCGATGATCAATATAACTTTGAACAGGATCGACTTATAGCTGATGAAGTTGTACAAAATAATCAGCATACTACAAAATTTAGTTTGCAGAACATTACTACTAAATCCCATATGCTTGTACAACCAACTATTTGTGAATATTGTGGTGCCAAAAAATTTCATAAAGAGAGTAAAGGGTCTTGTTGTTCCGACGGCAAAGTTAAATTGCATATGCATGGTGTACCTAATGAATTATATGAACTATTTACTTCAAATTCAGTCGAAGCATTGAATTTCAAAAAAATTACAAGAACTTATAACAACCATTTTGCATTCACATTATTTGGTGTCAAGTATGACAAAGATTTGTNATTGCATATGCATGGTGTACCTAATGAATTATATGAACTATTTACTTCAAATTCAGTCGAAGCATTGAATTTCAAAAAAATTACAAGAACTTATAACAACCATTTTGCATTCACATTATTTGGTGTCAAGTATGACAAAGATTTGTGTAAGATGAATACAGACATTTATACATTTAGGGTTCAATGACAAGTTTATCATTACATAAACTAACTTTTACCTTATGACAATAACCCAACTTATTTACAGTTATTCTTTTATGATATTGAAAATGAACTATCAATCGATTGAACATTTCAGATAAATTTTGTGAATCAACTTTACAAATCTTGATTGATATCCTAAGAATTAATCCTTACTCTAGGTTTTTTCGTTCATTGAGCAATATTTATAGTTTACATACATGTCGAATACAAATAAGACGTGACCCTGGTCTAGATCAAAGAACCTACAAACATTCCAACAGCTTCACAAGTAGCTGCAGTGTGGCTTGATGAAGATCCGTCTGCAGAAAGTAAAATTTGTGATATTTCGATATATGGTCACTGTGGTGGTTCACATAGAGTACATTATTATTTTGGTTGTTATGATCCTCTTCTATACCCTTTGGTTTTTCCTTTTGGACAGGCTGGATGGCATGAAGGNACAACATTCCAACAGCTTCACAAGTAGCTGCAGTTTGGGTTGATGATGATCAATCTACAAACAACAAAATTTGTGATATATCGATTTATGGTCACTCCGGTGCTTCACATAGAGTGCATTATTATTTTGGTTGTTATGATCCCCTTCAATACCCATTTCTCTTTCCTTTTGGTGAGTCTGGATGGCATGAGGGTATTGAAAGATTCAATAAAGAAATATTTCATTGTTCTACACAAGAGAACCTTTTAAACATCAATAACATAAATTCTGCAAATGAATTGATTGAAAGAAAGACTCAAAGTTAATAATGTGAAAACTATTTTTCCATTAATTTTAAGTTTTTCGAATCTATTCTGTTTGAGTTTTTATTTTTGTCTTGTAGTTATGAAGAAGAGAAAGAAAAGGTCACATGTGTCTTGTCTCGTGAGTATTACTGCTATAAATCACAAGTTCGAAATTCAGGTAACTGTATTTTGCTCCATGCTGGTAGGCTGTTGCAACAATATGTTGTTGATATGTATGTGAAAATTGAAACTGCTAAATTAGATTACTTTCGTAATAACCAGAAACAAATACGAGCTAAATATGGTTAAAAAATGATTTGTTTAAAAGACATATTTTAGGACCCATTGTTGCATACATATATGTAATCGAATTTCAAAAGCGGGGTCTTCCACATGCTCATTTTCTGTTGATTTTTGAACCTGGATAAAAAATTACTACAGTTAATTTGGTAGATAAAATTGTTTGTTGTGAAATTTCAGTCATATTTTAGGTCGTGTTGTCGCATACATATATGTAATCGAAGTTCAAAAGAGAGGTCTTCCACATGCTCATTTTTTGTTAATTTTTAAATCTGGATCAAAAGTTACTTCTGTTGATTTGGTTGACAAAATTGTTTGTTGTGAAATTCTAGACAAAAATCATTACCCCCATTTACATCATATTGTTGTAAAACATATGTTGCATGGTCCTTATGGAACATTAAATCTGAATAATGTTTGTATGACAATTAATAAAATATGCAAAAATAAGTATCCAAGAGAATATGCAATGACAACTTCACTAGGTAACGATTCATATCCACGATATAAACGTCGCAATGATAATCAAAAAGTTAAAGTCAGGGGAAATTTATTAGATAATAGATGGATTGTACCTTACAATTCTTATTTAAAAGCTAAATATGACTGTCATATCGATGTAGAAATATGTTCAACTGTTAAAACTGTCAAATATTTGTATAAATATGTTTATAAAGGACATGATTGAATCACTTTTTCCATAAGTGACAATGAACAAGATGTTATTGATGAAATTTCAAGATATCAAACTGCTAGGTGGATTTCTCCACCTGAAGCGATTTAGAGAATTTATGGATTTGTGTTGTCTGAAATGTCTCCATCAGTTGTTTCACTGCAATTACATCTTGAAGACCATCAACTAATTACATATAGAGACTTTGATAATTTGCAAGCAGTTATAAGTAGAGATTATGCATGAAGGACAGCGTTAACTGAATTCTTTTGTACCAATATTACAAATGAAAAGGCTAGGACATTTACGTATAGAGATTTCCCTTCTTATTTTGTGTGGGATGCAAACGAACAAATTTGGACTTCTAGAAAGCAAAAGAATGTAATTGGAAGAATAGTTACAGCTAATCCAGCTGAAGGTGAAAGATATTACTTACGCCTTTTGTTAAATCACATTAAGGGATCAACTTCTTTTGAACAATTACGAGTCGTAAATGGAGTATTGGCATCCACGTTTCGTGAAGCAGCTCTTTTATATGGTTTATTAAGTGGAGATGATAATTGTGAGCTGTGTTTAGCAGAAGCGGTTGTTTACCAAATGCCCTTTTCACTGCGTAGGTTATTTACTACGATATTGATCTTTTGTAGTCCTAACAATCCATGTTCATTATGGGATAAGTTTAGAAGTTATATGTTTGAAGATTTCATACAATAAGGTATATCATTTAATGCTGCTCAAATAAAAGCATTACAGTGTATACATTCTATATTAGAACCATTGAACAAAAGTATAGACGATTACCAATTGGTGTTATTCGATATAAGCATGGGCGAAGACGAAACACTAGCTACCATGATTTCTGAAGAGTTGAGAAATTGTGATAATTAAAGTGACAATTTTGATACAAATTCTTTAAATAAAGAGCAACATTATGCTTATAATACAATTTTGCACCTTTAAATGATCACAGTGGCATGTTTTTTGTCGATGGGCCTGGTGGGACAGGTGAAACATATTTGTACAAAGCTTTATTAGCAGCTGTAAGATCAAGAAATCTCATTGCTTTAGCTATTGCTTCTTCTGGAGTAGCTGCTTTGTTATTATCGGGTGGTAGAACTTCACATTCTAGATTTAAAATTCATTTAGAAATAATTGATGATGTTGGTTGTTCAATTAGTAAACAGTCTGCATTGGAAACCTTTTCAGAATGAATAAACTAATCATAAGGGATGAGGTACCAATGGTAAATCGTTATATCGTGGAGTTTCTAGATAAAATGTTAAGAGATATAAACGAACGAGATGTACCATTTGGTGGAAAAGTAATTGTATTAGGAGAAGATTTTCGTCGAGTTTTACAGATTGTTTGAAGAGGGAAAAAAAGACATAATGAAAGCGAGTTTGATTTTTTTGTATTTGTGGCCTTCTTTTACCCATTTACCAGTGGTTCAAAATATGAGAGCTCAATTGGATCCATTATTCTGTAAATATTTACTTAGTATCGGAAATGGTATGGAGAAAGAACACTCATGTCGGACGATTAAACTTTCATCTGAAATAACAATACAATTTGAAAATGAATTTCAATATTTGAAACATTTGATTAACGTGGTTTTTCAAAATATATAAAATTACATGGAAAATTTAGATACTATGATCAGTAGAGTCATTTTGACACCGAAAAATGAAAGTGTCAATCAAATAAATGATATTTTACTAAAAGAAATTCATGGGAAGATATTTACATATTACATCTTTGATGAAACCACTGACAAATCCAAACAAAGTATCCAAGAAGATTTTCTAAATACGCTAACTCCAAATGGTATTCCACCACATAAACACACATTAAAACAGAACCGTCCTATTATGTTGCTTCGAAATATTAATCCGAAGGTTTATGCAATGGAACAAGACTCGTTTGTCGAAGGTTTGAGAAAAATGTAATTGATGCAGAAATTGTTACCGGAGAATACAGTGGAAAGCGAGTATTTCTACCTAGAATTTCATTTTTACTAGTATTTTTACCTAGAATTCCGTTTTTGTCATTTTAAAGTGACAAAACTTTGATTCATTTTAAAAGAACTCAATTCCCAATCCATCCATGTTTTGCAATGTTATTCCTTTTAGAAGAACTCAATTCCCCATCCGTTCATGTTTTGCAATGACAATAAACAAATCCTAAGGTCAAACTTTAGATTTCGTTGGGCTCTATCTTCCGGAACCTGTATTTTCTGATGGACAATTGTATATTGCTTTGTTGAGAGCCAAAACAAGTAAAGGTAATGAAGTTTTGATAAAACCATCAAACAAATCTACTACACATAATACATGCATAAAAAATGTCGTCTACCAAGAAATTCTTGCTTTGATAAGATCTTCATAGACTTTTTGAAGAGCATTTTCGAAATACTGTGAAGTGTATGTTTTATATAAATCGTTGGTTCTTGTCGGTCTTCCAAAACTTCTATGTTGTATTGTTGACTTGACTTTGTTGCGTTAGATTATTAATTCAGAGGATTATTTTATTAACATAGATAGCTTTAGTTATATCAATTGTAGTTTCTTGTAAAAATTTAAAAATTGTTCTTACTTCAATGGTTTAAATTGAATAACTAATTGATATGAGTTTTTGTATTTCTGTTGAAAAATTTGTGCAATCAATATCTATTAGTACTATTATGTCATCCATGACTTGATTATATTAATGTGTGCGAGTTCATTGAATGTGTATTATTACTTTATGTCAAAGTTGATTCAGAATATTGCCTTGTATACTAGGGCGTATTTGTTGTGATCCAGGTTTGGAGGTTCATTGTTTTCCAAGGAGAATCGATTGATTCTCTATACAAAATATAAACACGAAACTGTGGTCTCTAAAGTAGCTACAGCACCAGTACCCACTGCAACTACCATGGGTGGGTCTGATGTTATCAGCATCTACTTGAAAGCATTCCAAGATATATGTATGACTCCATCTTCTATTTTTCTTCCTTATATAGAATTTACATAATTGTAGAAATCTTAGACTTTATATATCATTTTAACTTGTATCTTCGAATTAAACATCACTTTGTAGTTATTCTAAAGGCAGAATCATACTCTGCTTCATACCAAAGTGTAATTGATTTCTAGAATACATTGCATTAAGTGTACATATTCATTTCTTTGTTTTGGCCAACTATATCTCAGACCACAATTTTACCTGCTAACTCTTTCAATCAAGTTTGTTTTATTGTTGATTGAAATTTTATCCACAATAAAGTGATCCCTTTACATTGTTTTCTTCATATTTTCCTACTACCTAAACTTCACATGGCTTGCACTGGAAGTAATCTACTGTTGAAGGACTTCTCCAAGGATGTTCAAGTCCTCCTCCTTGACGACGACAAAGATTTTAATCTCGAGGAAATGGAATACTATGATAAATTATTAGCCTTCATATCTTTTGTTTTAGAAACAATCCCTAGATTATAAATCATTACCTTTTCATTTTTGTAGGCATACAATGTTCTCTTTGTATTAATGCAATGAGATATTTAAGTTTTGAGGTTCAAGATTGGTGACTCATGAAATCAAGAATGGATCAATATAAGAGTATGGAGAAGATTGCTCGAGACGCTTTGGGGCAGCCATTTTGATCAATCACAAGCTGGAAAGAAAAAATTATGTTATTTGAGATTAAATTAGTTCTATTCATTTTCGTATTATTTTGCAAAACTTGTTTTTAAAGTACACAAAAATCTAACAATTTTTCTCCTTATTCTTTGAAATGAAAAAAGTAGGTATGTGCTATAGAAGATTTGGTTGGCTCGACAAGTACAGTTTTGCAAAAGATCTGCTCATCTAGAGGTATACTGATGTATATTAACTTTTATAATTATTAAATTTTATTTTATAAATTTCATCATTAAGGAATTTGTTTTGTGTACTATTTTGTCTGTTAGATTATATTAAATATCTTCATTTTTATTTTTTTTTTGAGTAATTTGCTTTAGTAACCTCAGTATTGGTGAATGAACTTGTAAAAATTCACTCAGTTAATGGTCTAAGGGTGATTTTTTGGTTAGTTTGATTAGTTGAATCTTTTGATTGACCTATTCTTTTTTCTTGTTTGTACACATAAGAGTCTTAGAAATACGCTATTCATCTTTTTGTATGGGGGTTTGGCATGGGCGCCTTAGATTGGCTTATGGAGCATCCCGTCACATTGCTGAAAATTGATTGTTTTGTTTTGTAGACATGGGAAAGAATTTTGTTGAGTGCATATGATCATGTGCGTGTGTATTTTTAAATTCACCAGCAGAAGTGTCTACTTTTTTTTTTTTGGTCTATTTTGATGTGGGACTCGGTGTTTACTTGAATTTATATGCTAACACTTGGAGACAATAGTTTTTGCGTGTATTTTTAGGTGGATATTACAACATATAATTTTATTCCAATGTACGAGGTAACTTGCATTCTAAATTTTTTGAATTGTTGTTATTTATTTACTTTTTATGTTATTCATATAAATTTTCCTATGCTTGAAGTGAAAATAGTACGTATCGTATGTTTGGATGGACCAGAGAATGACAAACTATTTATTGGTATAGGGCGAAAAAAAAATTGTATTGTTATTGATCTAAGCTATGTAAATTGACAAGCGAGACAATTTAGATAATTACATTTCATAGATGAACTGCCAGTTTACTGGATTATGAATTTGAAGGCTAGAATATATTGATTAATTCAATTTCATAATTACAGTCAGGGCAAGTGAATGAACACTATTGAATAGGGCATTTTTTTTTTCTTCTTTTGATTAATGAATTTGAACGTGCACACCTTGGCTCCATTAACTTTGGGAAATTATTCTCTTTCCTCTTTATCATTCTATCATTTTTTGTACTTCTCATGGCTTTGCTATCTTTGTATGAAACTGTTCTTTTTCGTCCTTTACTGTACAGTTTATGCTATACTTCTCTTAACTGATTGGATGATGAATAATGTAGCTTTTAAAAGTTCTTGAAAAGTGTGATGTATCCCATTTCAATAACTAAAAATGGATTTCGCATGTACTCGGGTTGCTTTTTAGGAAAGGAGACTCTCCTCTTGAAATGTCATATTTGGTTAAATGAAGTAACAAAGGACCAAAATTATGTCTGCATTATTTGGCTCACATCTGGAATTTTATTTTAGAGCATAGCAAGTGTTTTCACTTGTTCTTGGAGACTTTTAAGATGATTAATAAGCATACTAGCTTTTTGCTTTCCTTACATTCTCAATATAATTATTATGACTGCGTCTTATAGATGAAGTGGAATCTTTTACAGCCAATCCTATGCAAATATACTACAGATGATTCTTCCATGTCTTACTCTTGCAGCATGATTAATAATGTGAATCATACAACAATTAGCAGTTAAAAAACAGAGCTAAATTTGTTTAAATAATGTGTATCAAATGTGTACTTACAGCTATGTTTCACTCGGTTAATGGT
>CAIGRP010025055.1:0-24638 GCA_903798385.1 Fraxinus cuspidata | reverse complement strand
ACACACATTTTCTCTTGAATCAAAATTTTTTGTCCTTTTCATCTGAAATATAGTAATCATTTAGTTGTTATTGTTGATAATTAGATAGATCGTATGGGTCAGAAGGATCCAGTTATAGAGGAAGAGGTCAAGTATCGCTACAACAGTGTAATTGTGCATTACAGAAAATCATTTGTCCTAGACAATGCTCAAAGGTATCAATCCCTATTCTTGCTGTTTATACTGACTTGTGTTATATCTAGTTCTATTTGCCTGTCTCTACATGGACATGTATAATAGTGCTTGGACAAATATAGACTCGTACTGTATGATTTACAACCTCCGATTAATCAGTGTAACTGCAGGAAGTTAAATGTGAGTACCTCTCTGTAAATGTTGATTATAGCATCTAATTGAACTTGTGTTTCCTATCAAACCCAAGGCCAGGCAATGAATATGATAGGTGTAATAAATAACAAAAATAAACATGATTAGCTTGGGTTTCTTTATTCATCACCATCATGCCAAAATCCTACTATCTGTATAAGCTGAAGACAATCAAATTGTATTGGGCGATTTCAATAAATCCACTTGGGAAGTGCAAGATCTATATGATAATATTCTGAAAGCTGAAATATATTTTGAGAAATATATTCCTGAAAGAATATGTGATATTGTTCATGTTAACTTCAACATTCATTCCAACAAAAAGCCTCACCGGTATAGCAACATTGAAGAACTTTTACTAGATCGATTAATAGTTCAGACCTGAAAAAGACTTACCAATTCTTTGCTGGTTTTCAAGGAATAGGGTTCATGGAAAGTCTAGTGCAAGTGTATGAGGTGAGACATTGAACTAGGAATTTCACCAACTCTGAAAACTCCAGATGAGATACTTGAAGCATGACTTCAGTTTCTATATAGGCTCAACTTCACGTTGTTTCATGATTGGATTCAGATTATTTGATTAACATGTAAAGATAGTGCTGGTATAGGCTTCCTTTGAGCACGATGGGAGGAAATGAAATAAGAAAGCGGGGAATCATAACATTTGGTTTCTCTAACTAATGATGGTAATGTAACCAGCAAGCTGGGATTTAGGGATGGGGAATTGTGGGTAATATGATTTTTAGTTTGTTTTTATATACATACGTTAATGAGGACATTTTCCCTTGATTTCTTTGTTTTTTCTTATTCCTGGATTAGTAATTCACGTGTACTCCAACTGCATTTTCCCTTACAAAACTTTTCATCCTGAATTTTTAGATTTCCAACATCAGTTGTTATCATGCATTCAGTTCTCATATTCCTGTTACTTATTATTTAGTATCTGTGTGCAGGGTATCACCATTAAGTTTTGAACTCGAGGCAACATTAAAATTGGCAAGACTCCTTTGCAGGTACTGTTGTTAATCTTAATTTTTTTTTCTATGTAAATATAAAATGCCCATGTCATAGGTTTGTGGTTGATTTTTCTCCTTCTATGATACTGTTTGTAGAATATGTACATTGGAGAATTGTTCTACGTGGAATATGAAGTATGTCTCTAAGAGTGTTTGGGGATATTTTTCCAAGTGTAAAATGACTTTTTTGGGGAATGTATGGTTAAAAAGTGGGGAAAATTATGGGTCCCATAGAATGTGGTTGAAAATGATTTTGGTGAAAAATGATTTTAAAAAAAATCTCTTCCAAAAAACAAGCTCTAAATTCTTGCTTAGAACATTCACACACGCGTTGTTGTTTTACTCAGGCGGGAGCTTTCTAAGGAGGTTGTGGAGCTGTTATCAACCGCTGCGGATGGAGCAAAATCTTTGATTGATGCCAGTGACAGACTGATATTATATGTAGAAGTAGCACGACTCTTTGGTGCCCTTGGTTATCATCGAAAAGCTGCTTTTTTCTCAAGGCAGGTTGCTCAGTTGTATTTGCAGCAAGATAACAAATTTGCCGCTATTAGTGCCATGCAAGTGTTGGCAATGACAACAAAAGCATATCGTGTTCAAAGTAGAGCATCCATTGAACATAATATATCTAATGTGAGTTCGAAGGACCTTTTTGTATTTTACATATTTACAATTGTGCAGAGTTCCCTCTTAGAATTTAGAACAATTTGGTATTATTATGATGGCTTCATCCATCAATGTCAGAGTTCTGTTAGCACCGTCTGTCTTTGTTGCAGTTGTTTGTGGTTTAACTTTTTCCTTTCTAGGAAATATTTGTTAAGGTTTGGGATGTTGACTTTCTAGGAGTTTTTGGGTTGTCTAATACCTGACTGAGATAGCATTCGCAAATAGTAGCTCTTCTGATATGTCCAAATACCATTTTCATATTTCTAACTAATATTTTTCTTCTGCTTTAATGAAAGGATGCTGGACCAACTTCTTCTGATGGAGGGAAGATGCATCACCACTCAATAGTCTCTCTATTTGAATCTCAATGGAGCACCCTGCAGATGGTAGTACTGAGAGAAATACTTCTGTCTGCTGTCCGCGCCGGGGATCCTCTTGCTGCTTGGAGTGCAGCAGCACGATTACTTAGGTCTTATTATCCTCTAATTACACCTGCTGCGCAAAATGGTCTGGCCAGTGCACTTACAAATTCAGCCGAGAGGCTTCCTTTGGGAACTCGCTCGGCTGATCCTGCTTTACCCTTCATAAGGTATTTACCATGAATACTGCGCATAGACTCCTGTGTTGACATGCACAAACTTATATACTAATACTTTCATTTATACAGACATGTAAAATCACAAATATGTATTTACAAAGATATAAAAACATATTAATTCAAAGATCAACACAAACATGATGCACATGTCTGTTCTTTTATACGCAACACAAAGTTTTTTCTCAATTTGCTCAGAACTCAGGTAGCTTTTCCCACGTTTTGAAGATAGTCTTCTATAGTTATGCTTCCGCTTCTTTTTGGGGGGTTATTTGTTGGGTACTGTCATCCAAGAGTTTCTCGATTCATAATGATTAAATATTCTTGTTCAAGTTTAAATGAGAAAACGTATTAATTGTCTATTTCTTCTTGTCGACTATTTCAGGTTGCATTCATTTCCTCTCCACTCCTCACAAATGGATATTGTTAAATGCAACACTGCAAGAGAAGACTGGTGGGCAGGAGCTGCTCCTTCAGGACCTTTCATTTATACACCATTCAGCAAAGGCGAGTCAAATCATAGCAGTAAGCAGGAGCTGATCTGGGTTGTTGGTGAACCTGTCCAAGTCTTAGTGGAATTGGCAAATCCCTGTGGTTTTGAATTGATGGTTGATAGTATATACCTGTCGGTTCATTCTGGAAATTTCAATGCTTTTCCCACCACTGTCAATCTTCTGCCCAATTCTTCGAAAGTGATCACTTTATCAGGAATTCCAACCAAAGAGGGTCCAATTTCTATTCCTGGATGCATTGTCCATTGTTTTGGTGTTATTTCTGAACATCTTTTCAAGGATGTAGACAATCTGCTCTTTGGGGCAGCTCAAGGGCTTGTGCTTTCTGATCCTTTCCGTAGCTGTGGGTCTGTGAAGTTAAAAAATGTATCTTTTCCTGCTGCATCTGTGGTAACACCACTTCCATTGTTAGTATCACGTGTTGTCGGTGGTGATGGTGCCATCATATTATATGAAGGTGAGATTCGTGATGTGTGGATTCGTTTGGCCAATGCTGGTACAGTTCCAGTTGAACAGGCCCACGTATCATTGTCAGGGAAAAACCAAGACTCTGTTATATCAGTTGCTTATGAAACTTTGAAGTCCGCCCTCCCTTTGAAACCTGGTGGGGAAGTGACAATACCTGTAACCTTAAAAGCCTGGCAGCTTGGATTGTTGGACCCAGATACTGCTGCAGGAAGGAGCCTTTCTGGAAGTATGGGGAAACAAGTCAAAGATGGGAGCAGCCCAATGTTGTTGCTACACTATGCAGGTATTAAATGAGGGTTTGTGAAAGGTCATTGGTTCATCCGTTGGTAATTGGTATTTCTCACACTGCTTCCGCAGAAATTTAAAGCCAGCCTAAAAATTGGTCAACTTTTATGAGATGACATTTGATTGGTTCAATCAATTATCCAGTATTACACTATTTTTTGGGCATTTGTTTAAAGGGATTCCATTAGCTTTTAGAATTAACGAGTAATGACACTAAAGTCCATTAGTTTCTGTTGTTTGCATGTGATGGTGTGTTAGCAATGAGATGACAGGATATTAATTTAAAATAATAACTGCACTGATGTTAGAAACTGTATGTCGTTCTTGAACACTATGCATAGTTGAAGGTAAGTAGCATTGCTCAACATCGGTAGAATTAAAAAACATGAAATTTTGTATTGAAAATTGTCCAGAGTAAATTTCTTGCAGTTTCATTAATACGCTTATAATTATATCACAAAATTTTTGTCTGATGATTTTTCAATTCAGATTTTATCTTGATTTTTGATAGACTCGCTTGTAATGGTCAATTTGTTTTGTTAGGTCCACTGACTAATTCTGGAGATCTGGAAGGAAATGAGCCTGCTCCACCACCTGGTAGACGTCTGGTTATTCCTTTGAACATATGTGTCTTACAGGGCTTGTCTTTTGTGAAGGCTCGTTTGCTATCAATGGAAATTCCAGCTCATGTTGGTGGAACTTTTCCCAAAGTGGTACAAGTAGAGAGTGGTGATGTAGAAGAAGCTGACAGTTTGGAAAAGCAGACTGATAGGTTCATGAAAATTGATCCTTACAGGGGAAGTTGGGGGCTTCGCTTCCTTGAACTGGAGTTATCTAATCCAACGGACAATGTATTTGAGACTAGTGTATCTGTGGACGTGGAGAACTCCAATAACAATAAAAGCCCTTCTGATTTTAAATGTGGGGAATTTAGTTATCCTAAAACAAGGATAGATAGAGATTACACTGCTAGAGTACTAATACCATTGGAACATTTTAAATTACCTGTCCTCGACGGCTCCTTCCTTGTCAAGAGTTCCCAAATGAACGGAACTAGCAGTGGTCGCAGTTCAAGCTTCTCAGAAAGGAATTCTATGGCTGAGCCCAATGCATCCATCAAGAATCTAATTTCTCGAATCAAGGTCAGGTGGCAATCTGGACGTAACAGCTCAGGAGAATTAAATATCAAGGATGCAATACAGGCTGCCCTTCAAACTTCTGTGATGGATGTGCTACTGCCTGATCCGCTAACCTTTGGCTTTAGGCTAGCTAAAAATTGTGTTGACCACACCAAGGAACTTGATTCACCAAACAATTCTGATGTGCTAGATAACTCTCCTTTATCTAGGGGCTCCATCGTTGCACATGACATGACCCCTATGGAAGTATTAGTACGTAATAATACCAAGGAAATTATCCGAATAAGTCTTAGTATCACATGCAGAGATGTAGCTGGTGAGAACTGCATTGAGGGCGACAAGGCTACTGTCTTGTGGGAAGGTATTCTTCAAGATTTTCTTTTAGCCGCTTGTTTCTATAAATATATTTGTGGTTTCTTGTTTCTATAAATGGTGTTGTTTCAATATATTTTCTTTTAAGTCATATTGTGGGAATAGGTTTAATTATTGACCAGCTGCAGCTGTTTCCATAAAAGAATTAGTCTCCATTTGGGAAGAATTTATGAACTTTTTAATTTATAAATAAATGGAAATGAGTGGTGGATGGTACTTGGTGAGTCCAGTGCAATGTGTGGTTGAATATTAAGTTTGACGATTTATAAATTTTGCCAAACGGAGGCTTAATAGGATAAAGGATATGATAGTTTTTAGAGATTACTTCATTTTTTGCATATCAACATCCTTAATATTTGATTAATGACTATTATGCGTGTGACTGGTATCTTTTAGGTGTTTTGAGTGGTATTGCCATGAAAGTTCCTCCCCTTCAAGAAATTAAGCATTCATTTTCTCTCTACTTTCTGATACCTGGGGAGTACACGATGTTGGCTGCTGCCGTAATTGATGGTGCCAATGAAGTTCTTAGAGCTCGAGCTAGAACTAATTCATCCGATGAGCCGATCTTCTGTCGAGGACCACCATTCCATTTAAGAGTAAATGGAACAGTGTGATTTGTTTTATTTTGTGTGTATTGGCTTAAACTAGGTGATTGTTGCTTCATGCTGCCGCTTTCTTTTGGAGCAATCCTAGTTAGTTACAGTCCTAGGTTGCTCCATGAATTTAATGTGTTTGTACATTAGCAATTTACAGTGCTACATTTATATTTGGCAAAAGTGAGTTTCTTCCGTAAAATGTTTATTTTCTTCTCAAGTACTGGTGACTGGTGTTGGTAATGCTCATGTAATTTTTTTGTAGTTCACGTTTTATTATTGAATGAGTACTGTTTAGCCTTTCCATATTTGTGTTATTATGGACATCGTGGATACATATACCTTGGAAGAACTAGGATCAACCATATGTGAATGCTGAAGTTAAGACTATATTAACAAACCGTTCCAAAAGACGAGATTGTGTCAAAAGAGAAGGATCGTTGCTGAGAAACCATATCCATAAGCCCTAGAGTGTACCATATAAAGATACCATTTTCATCACTATATTGTGTCTGGGATATACTGTAAATAACTTCAAGCTTGTAGGCGGTACTAGATTACTAGTTTTGTGGAACCATGCAAAGATTTACTGAAGACTGAGATTGAGGATGGATTCCATAACGTAGAATCCATTAGAAAATGAACATTCTTGGATTTTCTTGTCTGGTCGAGCTTAAAAGCCATTTTTTCAGAGGGTTTTTAACAAGGCCAGATACGAGGTCACGAAAAGTGTCGACACTACCATAGTAGAAACGAGATTCAATTTCAAATGTTTCATTGGATATTACCAGACCCATTTGACAAAATGTTGGGACCAAGTCACACTTGTTAACAACATTTTCTTATTGATCTAATCATGAATTTAAGTTGGAAGTATTTTGATTCTTGCAATCAAAACTGTTAAAAGACCAGTAATAGCTCATGTTAATTGCTTTACAGTGAACATCACCTATTTGTTTATAATGTTGCTGTCATAAATCCTGCTCCTAAATTTCGTTTTCCTGTCAACAGGGATTCGTGTATATTCTTGAATATAGAAGAACTAACGTCGGCTCTAAAGTTATGCAATAATACTTGGATTGCATCTCTACTTTTTGGCCTTGCTTGTATGAATTGATGTTAAAGAGTTATTATCAATCTGAAAAATTTCAAAGTACCAATAATTCTCGTAACAATTTTTAGTTGTGTTTAGCTTTCACCAGCCCATCAATCATTTTACCTGTCTATTTCACTACATTGTGCATTGTGCATTGTGCAATCACTATTAGCCCCTGTTAGACACACGTTGAAAATTTTATTCTCATTTTTCTACTCATTTTTAACCACATTTTTTTTAATAAAATAATATTTTTCATCACATCAATAACTTTTCCTTCTTTTTCAACCACACTTTTTTCTTTCAATCTACTATTTTAAAATACGTTCTTCCACCCTTAATCCATGAAGATAATGTTGTTTGTACAATATTTTCTTGCAACATTGTTACAACGTTGTAGGTGGCAACAAAGTGTTTGTTGAAAAAATAATTTTTTTTTTAAACTGTCCAATGATAACATATCAGTTGGCTTGTTGTCTACAATATTGAACACCATGGTCGATCCATAAATTGTGAGCTTCCTTGTGTTACAGACATTACACGAGATAAGGAGCCAGCTTGAGCCATAGAACAGACATTTGTCCTTTTGATATTACCCTTTTCTCATCCATCATTTCACCTACATTACCTGCCCAATAGGACATCTCCTGCCCCCTATTTTACTATTACAAAATCACTGTTGTCAAAGAACAAAACTGCATTTTATTCCTAGACAAATCTTGCAGAAATTGTTCAAACTTACAAGACTTATAAAATTATTCACACTGCTGCCGATTACATGCATAAAACTTACTTTTGTTTTAGGAGAACTTGCACTCCCAAGCGGCTGTATTCAGGTTAATTAACCATATAATACGATACTATACAAGATTGAACAATATAAATAGGATTTTAATGTTTTTGTTTTCCGTAATACTATCCAATGCAATACAATCTACCTAGTCAATAATGTTACACTGAAAACTTAGTGAGAATCTGTGGCATCTATAGAGTACAGAGATGGGTTAGCCAGAAGTGTTTACATATGGATTGACCACAATAAAGTTGATTCTACTTTGGTAGCATTCACCACAAGTCCTGTCCAAAATATTGTTTGTGTAGGGGACCTAATTGATATTTTTTCCAGTTTGTTGTGTAGGGTTCTATTCTATTATGCTTTAAAGAAAGATAAGTGGTATTGTGGTCCAACAAAGAAGGGCTCTATCAGTGCTATTGTGGTCCATGCACAATCCAAATTAAATTCTTGAAAGGGTGTGGGGTGGGGTGGGGAGGTAGGGGTGGCTACTATGAATGCCATTCATAGTTTCAACAATATCTTATCCTTTCCATGGTTTCTAAATCCCCCACGTACACAATTGCCAATGATTCTCGTTGAAAAACATTGATGAAATGAACTATTTCGTTTCAATTTATTTACTGCAACTTTTCCTTTTTACTTCAATCAAATCAACTATCATTAGTAAAACTAATGCATTGTCTCACGTGGTACATTGCACCTCTGTATTCTGCTTAACACGTTGGACAATCTCTAATTTTGTGGTGATGCAACTATTAAAAAAAAAAAAAGGTTCATTGACCTAGTTAGAGCAAAAAGAAGTTATTTGAGTGATCAACACTATTTTTCACCGAATGACCCTCAATTTTAAAGTCTTTCGTTAATTTTCAAATACTAGAACTTGATGCATAATTCTTGTGAAGTAGAATAATGTCACGTATGATAGATTATTCGATGCTCTAAATAATTCAAATATGCTCATATAACTGTCGTGTTAAAGCGACTAATCTAGATATAATTAATTATACGAGAATATATAAAAAAGTATAAGTACTTTGGTAGAGAAAAATTATTAAAAGTATGCCCGGATAAGATGATAACGTTTTTTGTGGGACAATGCCAAGCTCACGCGTAAAATTTGACAGTTAAAAATTGATGCATTGAAAGAATTTGAAGTTAGGTTAATAAACATTTGAAAAAGTTTGTGATTGAAACTGTTTGTCAATTTTTCAAAACTATTAGTAAAGGTATAGAAAAAGGCATGCATTGCCAGGTCTTGTTTGGACCCATCGAGTTAGGCATTATCTTCAATTGGATTGAATTGAATTGCCCAAAGTTTTGTGTATATAAAGTTTCTGTATCCAAAGTTTGTTCATCTACGGACTCAGTGCTATTGCCCATCAATTCAATGCTTCATGAGCCAAATTCAAAGAATAATACTATTTATCATTATGATGATGAGAACATCTGTTATCTGACAGTTTACGTGGAATAATGAGATTTGACGGTTCAATTTTTATGTGAGAGATAAATGTTAGGGATGATGGGATTGTCACGTCACTGATATTCCATCATCATGATAATAAATAGCATTACTCAAATTCAAATTATGTACAACACCTTGACAAAACTTTTAACTTAGATCTTCCTAACTAGACTAAAATACGAATTTTTTTGTAGTTTAATGCTTTGTATTGAGTACCTCAAATAAGAACTTAGCCAAGGACAATTACTCATTCTTAGAAGATTTCGATAAGAATTGTTCTTTGGAGAGCACGATAAGTTGAAAGTTGTAAACTATGTTGTGGAGGGTTTATTGTTTATCGATGGCCTCCATAGTAGAATCGGTCAAGTGGGCTTGAGAGGCGGCAATTTACACTAGTTGAACGTCAGTGGTTCGAGTTTACTTACCTCCCACTCATGAACATAGTCGATACAAAGTTACATGGTTGTACCTAACATTTTTTATTCGACGATTAGATATATGATTTACCATTCATGTTAAGATCCATCCATTATGCAGCATCATAGGATAGCATAGTCTTATAAGGGCAAAATTCAAACGAGGAAAGGCTTAGAGTATATACCTAGGGAGCAATAGAGGAGGAAGTGTATAGTAATTGATGAAATGGTCAAGGAAGCTGAAAATAAGAATAAATTAGTAGATTCTTGAATACAACCTTTTGAACTGCTGCTAAATCTATGGACAGGTAAAAGATAGCGCGAACTAAAATATCTTAATAACAAGATGTAAATGATAGAATCCTAAACATTGAAAATCAAGTTTGACGAAGATTAATACAATCATCATGCTGCTAGACTAATCAACATGAATAAGTTATTGTATGGTAAGAAGGAATAATAGTATCATTGTTACGAGTATAGATTATTGATAGTAATAAAACACGTACTTGGATATTTTACTTCAACTAATTATCTCAAATAAACGTGGGGTTGATGCGAATTCCCCAAATAGAAAATAGATTATGAGAGTGTTGGCTTTAACTATTATTTGGTCTACACTTTTTAGCATAAACTTCTCGATAAGTAGTTGGGTGCCTTCATTCAAATTGTTAATGATATCTAACGCGCTCCTTAGATTTGAATCAGGAGAGCATGAGTCTAGAAGACTTATCTGTCATTTATAGTTCATGATTTTAAATAACTTGATTTAACGTTTTATCATAATACAAAGTGCATAAGTTTATGAAAGATGAATCTCATTAAACGGGGGAGGGAGGAGTTAAAGTTAGAAGATCTTACTTTGTAGTAACTTAAAATCAATTGAGTTGTTGGTTTATGAAATTTGAACCCCAACTTGGAATAATCTCGAGTTTCCCTTGACTAAAAATATGCTATCTATATTATCACATTCTAAACTTGAGGGGTTTTAACAGTAAAATGACATATTAGTCAATGTCAAATCTCAGATAAGACGTTTTGCTTACGTATGCATGATGTAATTATTTATCACAAAAATATCATACCGTACCTGCATTAAATTTATTTAATACCAACCTACCAAAACCGGCCACAAAATCAACCATCATATTCTAGAACCAATAGGGTAATTGGAATAATTGGAATTAGTAAGATTTTCAAGACTTTTTTCCCCCTTTCGGTAGACTTTATAATTATGAGCAATATTTTGAAAACTGAATCGACCCAACTAATTCAATCAAAAAAATTGGAAAATATTCAATTACACGTAAAAAAATAATCGAATCGATTAAAAGAAATTAAGAATCGATCACGAGTTACTAATTTATCACATTGGTTCAATCCCCGACTCTTTATCTTTTTTCACTCTAATGTTTGGATAAATTTTCAAAATATCGGTAGTTGATATTCCATAGGGTACATAGCATGTTATTAATTAATTCACAAAATATCATAATTGTTAATGAATAATTAAGAGCTTATCAAGAGTGACCCACTTCGGAAATGACGCACTAATCACTTCAATAACTTTAAATTAATCCCTTTAATCTGTAGTGTTTGAGTCGGTCCAAATTAATTAAAGTGAGACTCTTGTATTTTTATTGTTGGCTGGTGGAGAACGTGTGGGCCATGTTGTCTAAAGAAGATCGACGTGTTAAATAATAATTGGTTTGGATGGCGACGTACTCGTAGATTCCACGTTTGACAACAAAGGTGACGGATGCTCCACGAGACCTCGGACGCCCCCAAATTCCTATTTTTCGGATCACTTATTTTTGTTGACACGTTTCGCTTAAATAATCCTTCACAACATGGATACTTTTCAAAAAACTAGTCTTCGATCCTTCAAGATTTGAGAGGTTGGTTTTCAAGTTATTCATGTTCGAATTGATCGATAACATTTTGTTACGTCTTTAATCACAAAAACAATTGAAATCATCGTCATATCTCGCCATTTGAAACTCATAGAATCACACTCCACTTTAAACTTTTGAACATCCTTCTAAATTGAGAAATAGAAGACTTTGAAAATGTAAAAGTTGCATAACGATTTAATAGAGATATGAACGATTTTTGTTATTGAAGACTAATTGTACAAGACTCAAACATTGAGACCAACTTGCTACTTAGAAATGTGCGATATTGTGACCCTGTTTGATTCAGATTAAAATCAGATTTTAATTTAAGTCAAAGTCAAACAATCGATATTAATCACATTTTTCATGGACCCTACAACTTTTCAACCACACATTTCAAAAGCTTATAACACAATCTATTAAAAAATTAATTTTAATCCCCATCAAACACCCACGCAATGTTGATGACTAAAGGGTTTTATCCGTTTGACTGTTACACTGTCAAGATATATCGAATTTTTTATATTAAACGCAAATTTTCGAAGTAGATATATAAAATTCACAGTTGCGAGTATTATAATATTTATAAAAATGAATACTGGCGGAGCAAAGGAAACAAACAAAAGAATAGCCAAAGAAAGTAAATGATGTGGAAAGGAAGAAGCACGCGTGAAGAAAATAGAGGGTTTGTGAGTGTGACAAAAAAGGGAAACAGAGTGTTACTTTTCTTATGAAAGACTAATACAAATATAATATATACATATATATATTCCTAATAGACAAGTTTTCATTTCATATTACAAACAGTCCTTTGCTCAGTTCATATTCAGACAGGGCTGTTTGTTCTTTCGGAGCTGTGCTGGTTGTATAGGGCCACCTTTGTTCTTTTGGATATCTTATACTGTTTACAAGTCTTGTACATTCATTCTTGTGGGTCATTTAAATAAAACATTTAATTTCAATTTAAATATGGGTTTAATTATTGAATTTATATGTTTACTGATCAGTACTCTGAAAAATACATTTATGTTCTATACAAACTTAGTCAAGCGCTAAGCTTGATCTTGTCGTATAATCACACTTTACACTTTTTTATGCTTTTCTAATGCATGGACTTTGCCAAATCTGCTTAGATTCGTAAAAGTTTGAAACTTGATATTATCGTCTAGTTACGCTTTACGTTTTTTAAAACATTGTTATTAATGAACAACATTAAAATTGAACTTTGATGGGATAAAAGAATTGTTGTCTCAAAAGTAATTGTAAAAAATCGAATCTTGCTACACAAATAGGGGCATTTGACAGGATTTAAAAATATGGGACACGCGTCAAACATTCATTTTAACAGTTTAAAGAGAGAGAGAGAGAGAGCCACGTCGCTCAATCCTGTCAACTGTCCCGATTTGAGCAGCTTAATTGGTAAAAAATCATTTGTGTAAATCTGAAACAACTGCTGCATGGCTGTCGGAACTACAGTTAGATGGTATCCAGCAAGAAGGGATTGGATTTCAGTTGACTCAAACTCGAAATAGGGACTAGTTTGTGTGTACGTTCAAAAAAAAAGTATGGGACAACTTGTCTGACTCATCGATCGAAATGTGCATGTATACTTCAAAATGTATATCACCGTAGCCCCTAAAAATTCTTGGGACGTTAAGATTAAACTCCTCGTGTTACAATAGAATCTTACGAATAGGATGTATACATGTCTTAGAACATTTTCGAATGCTCTTTAAACATAATATTCTCTATATTTTAAAGGCTCGAGTTTTAAAATTACGCACCAAAAGACTCTTCAAGTTAACATTTTACTCTTTATTATTAAATATATTCAAAGTATTTTAATGAAAGAAAATAATATAAAAATTTGGAGGAGAGATAGTGAAAATAAAAGATAGTAAAACGATAAATATTTTTTGTGAGTAATAAAATTAAAATAAAGAATTTGTTGGAGTAATTAAAAATTTTTACTTTCTAAATTTATAGAAGTTATCTAGAAAGTTCCTTAAAATAAGAACTGATGTAGCCACAAATGAACGAAAACAATCATCCACAAATCTCAACAAAAAAGTAATTGCACACAGTTTTCGGCACATTGTTAATCTTGCCTTTACACATTCCTTTACTTTTTGTTTGTTCAGAGAATTGTGTTCTTTAAGATCTGACTTATTTTCTGTTCACTGGCCATTGAACTTCTAGGTGTCTAAGTATGTTTAAGATGTCATTCCAGCAGCCATTGTAGGGGAGTTGTTTATTTGATTAGTATAAAGATATTGGAATGTTATTATGGTTTCTTTGAGTCCTTCGTTTGTATTGTCATCTTGCAGTACCCTTTGGTATCGGAGCCTTAAATGTTAATGTCGATATGGTTTGGAAGGAACGGAACTATGCTCGCCATGATATACTATTGGATAAAGCAATACGATACGATGAGAACACAACTTCGAGCAGTCATGTTGAGGCCTTGACCATTCAATTTACAGGGTACAACCATCCCAAAGGAATATTTACTCGAAATTTATGCATGAATCAAAGAGTATTGACTATCGATTCTCGATATTCACGTGAAACAATGAATTTGGATAGCGTTCTTATTTTTTTATACTTTCTCGTACATCAAGAACATCCTTCAACAATTTCAATGCTTATTAATAAAACAACTCATTTCACAATATAGACGCTAGCATTCTTACTATTATCTAATCTATCGGTTTGCCTACTTAGCAAACTATTTTTAGAATATTTGATTGATTGCATCATCGTGTATTCAGGTGAAATTCTATGCCAACGTCAAGTTAATTTTTACATAAATCGCTTTTCATGTTTACACGTAGAGGTAACACGATTTGGTTTGGACAAATTTTGAACTATTTTCAAATCGAACAATTTAAACGATTTGGTAAAATTCGAAACCAAACCAAACTAAACAATTTTTTTCCAGTTTAATTTGGTTTCAAAATAAATATATTGGTTGAAATTTCACCATAACATTTAAATTGAAAACATTCTAAATATAAACCATACTTTCTTTCAATACAAGCTTAAATCAATAAATTAACACAAGGTTCTACTACAAAATTTGAACTTTAAACGAGAAAAATATTATCATAAATAAATTAATATTTTCCTAAATAGCAGACGGGAGCCAATTAGCAAGTAAATGTGTTGAAGCACGATTATCTGTAAATAATATATCTTGGATAAAGTAAGTAATTGGGCAAACTAGTTCGATTTGATTTCTAGTCATCTTTAACTATCGAAACTTAAATCAAATCGTTTCTAAACTTTTTATTCGATTTTGAAACGGTCGAAACTTAATTCACATGGACTCGAACTAACGATTTCAAAAAATTTTATTAATCGAGTTGACAATTTTTTGTTCACTCTATTTACTGGTGAACTTTGATCTCTACCGTTAGTCTAGAAGAAACAATTACATTTTGATACAAAATCAATACATGAAAAACAATTTAGCCCTTGCTTGAAAGTGCAACCACACATTCTATATATATATATATATATAATCTTATATTTCATTTTTTTTCTACTTTTAAACATTCATTGTTGCAAACAATTAATCAAAAAAAAAAAAATCATTTTTACGTTATTGCAGTAGTAAAAATGCCCTAAGCCGGTCTAGCACAACACCATACGACATGAAAATTATAATTCAAGCACGGATTATTTGAATGTCTCCGAGACTTTCACATTTATTAAAATTTTAGCCCCGTTTGATGGTAATTATAAAGAGAAATTGAGAAAAATGTATTTTGAATAGTGATTCGAAAATATGTGATTAAAAAATAGAAAAAAAATTTGAATTTATGTACAAAATATATTAATGCGTGAATGAGATTGAAAATAAGTAAGGAAAATAAAGAATTTTAATTTAAATAGAGTGAACTTATGGGTGGTAATTAAAGCTCCAGGTGGTGGGCGGTGCACTGCCGTTCGCCTGACGGCACTGCCTAGCCTAGTCAACAAAATTAGTAGGGGACCATGAAATTTTTGCACGAACATTATAGGTAGGGGACCATATTTTCCCCTGTGGAGCTGGTGCACCCAGTTCACCATTTGCAGCAAATTGTGGACCCAAATAACAGGATAAGTGGGACCGCACACCACACACCACCCCGCCCATGGTCCCCACAATGCTTAATTTACACGCGGCAGACTTTAATTGGTGGACTCCTCGCGCGTGATTGCTTGGTCCCCTCTTTTGCCTGGTTGCCACGTGTTCCTTTCCTCCGTGAGTGGTGGAGTGCGGGCCGACTCAATTTATGATTGAGGAATGCTATTTATACTATGGAATATAGTTCATATGTTTATTTATTATTTTTCACATTTCTGCATCTTCTTTTCTCATAAAAATTGAACTATTTAATTTAATTATTCCATATAAATTATTACATCATCGGCATTTTATCATTAAAATGATAAATAACATTATTATTTATGATTTTGGGTTCTTTTTTCTCACGATGCTAGTTTTTCCTTTAATTTTTTATTTTTAACACAATTCTCCCTACATATTTCTATAATTTGTGATTTAGGGTATACATTTTCACATTTGTATCGAGATGGTAGATGTGATTTTCAGTTCTTGACCACATCGAGATTGAGATTTTTAAGCTTCACCGATTTTAATGTGATAAAGACTTCTGAACAAATTTGATAATGTTATGTGATGACATACATTAAGTTTTTGAGATAAATAAATTTAACTGAAACCCTCAAACTTAGGGTCGAGCTTTCCTTGTTTAGTACTTAATTGATTGAGATCAGATGGGTGATTTTTTTTCTTTTGTTGATGTGTGAAAGAAATTGGTAAACAAAACTATTTGTCATTAGCGATAGAATCATACAATGTATTGGAATACGGCAGTTACTTGCTGGCATTTATTAACATTGTTTATCAATCCTTTTCTTATCAAATTGTTAGATCAAACAATTGGACAACGTAATGAAGTTTGATAATTAAATTCATTGTCCTGATTAGAGGACCTAGTTTGTCTTATGATTATCGTCGACACAAAATTAATTATTCAAATTTAATTAATTAGTGCATATTATTATTTATATGTGGTAATTAATGACATTTTAAATGCTAATAGCTTAGCTTGGACTTGAAATTTAAGATTAAACTGAAAAAGTTAATAATAATTAAACCATAGAAAGATGAGTAGAGATAGAAATTTTGCTATATCGCTAGCGAACCACTTGACCATACGCCAACAATGATCATCAAATCAAGAAATCGACTTATATGGATACAAACGTTATTTGATTACAAGACAGTAATAGTCAACATAAGAGAAGAGATAATCAACATTCATAGATAGGCAATTCAACCTAGCAATATCAATCGGTGCAAACATCATCATCATTTGATCATAGGCCGATAAGAAAAAGTGAAAGAATAGTTTTAGATCATGGAGATAGATGTAAATACCAAATCAATTCTAGATAGCAAAAGAAATCGCAAAAGGGTGTTATACGGCTCACCATTTTTCTTTACTGAAATTATTTCTTTTCAAACACTTACGATGAACCGACTCGTACACGAAGATTTATTTTTATACGAAAATAGTAAGGGAAAAAATAAATAGTCCAACAACATATGTAAATATTAATTAATGATCATGAATATATTGTAAAAGTTAATGTCTAATTTGAAGGAATCAAATCAAAGCATAAGTTAAAAAAAATAAAAAAAAGTAAAATTATGCATACATAGTTAACTTGAGCGTGCACACGCAAAATTTCCCCCACCTTTTTCTTCGAAATAATGGAAAGCTGTTTCCCGAGCTGTTTCCCTTCCACTCAGTAAACGGTAAACCACTCTCTACATATACCCCGTTTTCATCTGCTACTTTCACCCCTACGCAATTTATCTGATCTCTCTCTACAAAAATCACTCTCCCAAACCTCCCTTCTTTGTATCTTTAAGCGTAGGCACGGTATATGCACATAAGTTTTTTTGAAACTAATATACTAATCTCTCTCCTTCGCTGTCTCTCTATACGCACCAGCGTGAGAGAGCAGGTGGCTACTTCACAATTTTCTCTCTCATCATCCTGTCGTTGACATTCATCTTTCACGCACAAAACACGCATAGTTAGATATCTTTAACTTCCCTATATTATAATTTTGAGATATATACCATATAATTGTAATATCATGATGGAAACTGGGTCGTCGTATTGAAATACATACAATACAGAGATATAATTTTTGTGGGCTTGCAAATTGATGGCGTTTCCAAATCATTTGTCGCAAGATATGGCTTTACAGCATTTTTCAGACCAACATTTAAGCCAGAATTCATCGGTTTTGCGGAATATACTCCCCGAACATCTGGGGGATCATTCTCCAGTGGAAGAAAAGCCACCGGAGCACCACCACCACCAACCACCGCCTACTTGGCTGAACAGTGCGATTCTTCGCCAGCAGGGCCAGTTCTCGACCAGTGGAGAAGGGAATTTTCTCAACTTGCAAACTAACTCTGACTCCCCCTCTGCCGCTGCCGCGGCGTTGCAGGTGCCCAACAATCAGTGGCTTTCGCGGTCGATTTTGCAGCGGAATGTCAGCGATGTGAGGGAGGATGTTCAGGTGTCCAATGATTCGATGATCGCTGCTGCAATTTCTCATGAATCTGCCGATGTAAACAATAATAACAATAACAACAACCATAGTACGAATGATAACAATGACCTAACGGAGAGTGGAGGTGGCGCCACCGGCGAGGGATTGGTGAATTGGCATAATGCGAGGTACAAAGCAGAAATTTTATCGCATCCATTATACGAGCAGTTGTTATCGGCCCACGTGGCATGCTTGCGCATAGCCACGCCGGTGGATCAGCTACCAAGGATTGATGCACAGCTCGCACAGTCACAGCAAGTTGTGGCCAAATACTCCGCCCTTGGCCATGGAAACCTTGGTGATAAGGAGCTTGATCAGTTTATGGTAAATTTTATTTTCCCTTCTTTTAATATTACTATTTATTTTTTAAAAATCATATTTAGTTGAAGTTTTTGAATTTTACTTCATTTATGAGAATTATGAGGGAGAGAAAATCGTGGGTTCTTATTGTTTCGTGAGAAACTATGAAGGGATTTGATGGTGTGGTTCAGAGTTTTGTTTCTTTGTTACGTATTACATTCCAATTCTGAATTTTCTGTCTTGCTTCAACTTTTTCTCTTGTTTATGAATTTATTGTGAATTTTTGCTACCTCAGACCCCCTGAGTGTATTCTATAATTTCATATAAAGAACTCCGTCTTAAATTTTAGCCTTGTAAAAGATATATAAGCAAATAGCAAACAGATTTTCTTATTCACAAGGGCACAGTTCTCGATATGGGTTGGTTGATTGAGGGATACGATAATTTCAGAGGTCCGGTCTGAGAAGTTCCTCTTAAATACTCTAGTAAAGATAAAAAGGCTTGGAACTTAGAGCTTCTTCTGAGAAGTAGGAACTTGTTTTAAGGTTTAACATTTTGACTGTTGCAAAAAAATTAGTACGAGCTCCTCAAATCTTGTGGGGGTGCTTCTCCATAAAAGGCAACAAATTTCTAGTTAAATGGCGACTATTCTAATAATCAGCAACTATTGGTATATGCCACTGTTCAGGCCATAACCTCGAGCTCGACATGATGGATTCTTTTTGTAAATATCAGTGTCTATTATATTTGTTTAAAAGAATGAATGTTCTTATGTAGTTCCCCACAAGAAATATTTTCCGACTCTTACGGCAAGAAGAGAGACTTTGATAGAATCAGGAAGAGAGACCATTGTAGAGGATTTGAACTTGCATATAAGAATTTCAAGAGAAAATGGCTATGATGCATCGATACGGACACTGTTGGACATGCCGACACACAATTTTTCATAAAATTACTAACATGACACATTGTTGATATTTTGATTAAATTCTTTAAAAAAAATTTATAAAATAAATTTAGTCTTATACTTGAAAATGTTTTAAATATGAGCACTTATTTTTTAGTTAATAATAATTTTTTAGTTAAAAAATATATAATATTTCTTATAAAGAAAGAAAAAGTGACCTAGAGTGTTCGAGGATTGTCGGTATCCTACACGTGTCTAACACAGACACACTAACCTACTTGAAGTGTTCATGCAACAAAAATGGAGTACATGCATGTTGACTTCTTCCAGCCTTGGTCATATCTTCACAGTTACCAGACCGTGTGCCACATTCAATTGATAGTGTAATTCGGTTTTCTACTCCAGCCGAATCTTGAGATGCATAATTTTCTAATAGAAGTGAAGGTGCAAAAATGTTTATCCTATTAAGTTGACTTCTTATAGATGTTTCTGTGTGTCCTTCAGGTTTCTGCTTTTTTTTTTTTAACTATAGAACATAATGATTCAGATCTTAGTTCACTCAATATATTTCCATTTCCGTGTCTTTGCCTGTTCCAATTGCAGAGAGAACAATGTTTGAAATTTCTCTGGCTACATAATTCTGTTGATGAATTTTCTGTGACTTTCTACTTTCATCTGTAAGAATGGTATTTCTTGATAAACTAGTTGATATTATGGCAGAGTATGTAGAATGTTTATGCATGCCTAGAAATGCACTACCTATATATAACTAAGAGCGGTGCTTCATACCATAAAACATATTGGGTAAAAAGTTTTGGGTCCTTATTTTTCTGCCTCCTGCCACCCTTCTCCAGTACCAAACAGGGAATATTTCTAGTCTTAGTTGTCGTTTGATGGTTCCTGGGTTCTCTCCTTTGCTCTTGCATGTTTGAGCCAATCTATGAATATATTTCTTTCATGAAATTTGATTTGCTTGTCTAATTGTTCCTATTTTATGTCAATTTGGTGTGTTGAGCTTCTCGTGTTTTGGGTTCCAATTCATATTTCGTTTCAATGAGACAAAGCTCTACGACAATAATTTATGGTTCTATTATCTTTCCTTTTTCTCATCTCTCCTGCCTCAAATATGGGAAGATCCAAGTCCAAGCAAATTGCAGATACATTCCTATATATGCTGGTGCATATTTTCTCTTTGCTGCTTCTTTTTACATATGCTTACTCAGTAACCATAAATAAGATAATGTGGGCACAATATAAAACATAATTGCGCAGACTCAACTAACATAGAAGGAAGTATTTGGTTTTCTGTTTGTCTGCCTTACTGAATTTCTTATTGTTGAAGATGGATTAGTTTCCCCAAAAATCAGTGCTTTGAAATTATTAAGTGATAAAGATGTATTTGACTGTGCTTCAAGTTAAATTTCAGCATATAGTAATATCTTTGTTACAGTATTAGTCAAAACATAGTTACAACCTACAGAATATGCTACGTTGACGGACAATTCGGTAATACATCTAAGTTTTTATTCCCCAACAATCGACTTACGTATATCTTCTGTTTTTTTCTTATGTAGACACATTATGTCTTACTGCTATGTTCATTCAAAGAACAACTACAGCAGCATGTGCGTGTTCATGCAATGGAAGCTGTTATGGCTTGCTGGGAGATTGAACAATCCTTGCAAAGTTTAACAGGTGAGGATTACACTATTTCTTTATCTGTCCAAAGAGGCTCATTTAAAAAATTGCCAACTCGTATACCACATTTCAGAATCAGTAGCTTCTGTTGGTACTGTTAGGCAGAGCTATATGGACTCATCCATAACTTTTCAGACCTTGACTAGAGATATTTTTTAATGTGCTTGTATCCCTGTGTCGATCGTGGTATCAATCCCATTTTTTCAATGTCATCAATTGAATCTGTGATTGCCTTAATTGGGATATTGTCACATTCTAGTTTCAATTATGCCATGAACTGATCTTGTCCTCATCTTCTACCTTTCCACTTCTGACTGGGGATTACCCATACCGATAATAGGCATAGGCTTTTCCATATTTGTTATACTTTTCAACCTAGTACATTTAATCCTTGCAGCTATTTTTTTATCAGGGAAAAATTGTTTAAAGCAAGAATTTTACTTTTTTATGTCTCTTTGAACAGGAGTTTCGCCAGGAGATGGGACAGGTGCCACGATGTCTGATGATGATGATGACCAGGTAGACAGTGATACAAACTTGTTCGATGGAAGTATGGATGGTCCTGACAGTATGGGATTTGGTCCGCTGATCCCAACGGAGAGTGAAAGGTCATTGATGGAGCGTGTAAGGCAAGAGCTAAAGCACGATTTAAAACAGGTTAGCTACTTGACTTTTGTCTACAATCATTTATCAATGTTCATTCAACCAATCCTCGCATTTTTCTTTCTTCACCTAATAGGGTTACAAGGAAAAGATTGTGGACATCAGAGAGGAAATTTTACGCAAGAGAAGGGCGGGAAAGCTCCCCGGGGATACGACCTCAGTGTTAAAAGCTTGGTGGCAATCACATTCCAAGTGGCCATACCCAACGGTAAGTATCAAAATTTGACTTCATCTTGTTCTGTGGTAGACGTTAATAAAAAATTACCATATTGGTAGCAATAGCTACAAAGGTGTAGGTCCGTCCAAGCTCATTTACCTGTGGTTATTTTGTACTTTCCAGGAGGAAGATAAGGCAAGATTGGTTCAGGAAACGGGATTGCAATTAAAGCAGATAAATAACTGGTTCATCAATCAAAGGAAGCGGAACTGGCACAGTAATCCTTCCTCTTCTACAACCTCGAAAAGCAAACGCAAAAGGTATTATATTTTGAAAAAAGTATTAATTTTTTTAGGAGGATTTCCACCAGTTTAATTTATTATGAAGTCCAACAGGTGAAAACAGCAGCTATTGATTCGTGTAAATGAAGTGGTATAATCAAGAAAAAGAGCTACTAGATTATTTTTCGTTCATGCTTCTGCTTCGATTACTATATTAAACACCTGTGGCATACTGGAATACTGAAATCTCATGGTAAGCAAAAGATCAACTGTCTAGGTACTCAAAGTCTGCTAGCATTGATATGGACGCAAAGGATTGTACTTGAAATAGGCAAAAACACGCAGCATTAGATGTTATATCACTAGGAAGTTTTTGAGTTTTTGTATACATGATGACAGCTAAGTTAAATACTCGAAATGTCTTGGTGAAGTGGGTCGAGTTTGTTTGCTGTTTCCATATGTAGGAACAATACGGTGGTGTACAGTTCAATAATCTTTGTCCTGGTCCTAGGCATGTGTTTTTCTTGTAGCAATGTAGTGGATTCATATGTAAGAATATGAAGTAGCTATAATTTTGTCCTTTAATTCCAACCATATGATGCACCAATACACTTGCCCTCTAAATTTTGTAGGATTGGCGTTTATGATTGTTCATTACTAGCTGCAAATATCAAATTTGCAACCATTTCCCTTATGAAAGCAAGGATTTGGTAAATATTCTAGATTGTTGGTGTTTGTGGGGGGTGGGGTGGGGGGAGGGTGGTTCATATGAAGAGAATAAGGATTATTTCATTGTTGAAGAAAAACAAAACTGGTCTTGGTTCTTAACAAGCCAACCATAAAAAATGGTAGGTAAAGATTTTACAGATGGTTGGTTCACGAGGACCAGTGTCATGTGGACTGGCAATTTATTTGAGAGGAAATATGCAATGTACCTCATTTATTCCCCCCACACCCAAAAAAAAAAAAAAATCAATTTCTAACCTTAGCAATACTACACTGCAACGAGATGTACACCACCGTCATCGATCATTCGCTCCACCGCCATATCAGCAATGCCACTGCGGTCGGTACCCACCTCAGCCATTTTGACCCACAACCACCAGATTTGCATGGCCTCCGATCCTTTGCCACTTGTCATCCCCAAATCTACACTAGCGTGGTTGTATCACTACAATGACGCGATCACCACTACAATCACGACCATCAACATGTTTGAAGGGGAAATATGAGGAATCAAAGTTTAGATGGCTGGCGGCGAATGTAGTGGTGAACAATAGTGAACAATAGTGACGGATGAATGTAACAGTCTATTACATGATTTGTTACAAAGACCACCAGATCCACGTGAATGTTAACACAATGTGTGTAGGCTTTGTGAAGCTGTTGGTGATGGTGGAGAGTGTCGGATTCGACAGGGTATGGTAGTAATCTAAAGTCAATATTTGTTTATTATTATTTTTTCAAATGTAATATTGTAACGAATGTATTTCAAAATGTAACATATAACCCAAAAAAAAAAAAAAAAATTTCACAAAAATGCAATACTAACTTTTTTTCAAACTTTTGTGTAATCAGTATGTTACATTTCTCACATATTTGAGGAATGGTCAACTTTTTGGCTTATTTTGTAAATTTCCGTTTGTTTGAAGTTTCTCTAATATTTGAGGAATAGCCCATTGAATCCAAGTTGGATGCATCAGTGGGTTGGACGCGAAGCGGGCCAGTGGACATTCGTGAGTTGTGAATGTATAAAATTCAGAGTATAAACGAGTATTGGCCACACACACGAAAATTATGTGCAAATTATATGTAGAAGAAATTTCTCAAAGTGGAAAATACAAGGACTAAGGCCCCGTTCTCTTTGCTGTTTTCAAACTGTTTTCGATTTTCGATTTCCCAAAACACTGAAAACTCGTTCTCTCTCATTAAAAAAAAAAAAAAAAATTGAACTGAAAACACAAAACGATGAAAATCACGTTTTGAATCTTTTTTAGTACAAAACTAGTGAATTTTAGAAAACACCCATTTTCAACTTATCCTCCCTCTCTCCCCACTCCCATAGCTGCTCTTCTTCCTCTCATTTCCATTTCCTTTCTCCCCCTAAACCCATATCTCCCAGACTCTGCAAGAGAGCTTCCCGACATCGCTCCACTTCCAAATTCCCAACGCCTTTCTACCTCCAACGCACGTCCGCTCCTCCGCCGCCTGACAAAACTGTGGCGCGACGATAGCTTCAAAATTTGTTGAATCCGTCCCCTTCCCGTACCTCAAAATCAGGTAAAATTAACCTGTTTTTCTGTG
>CAIGRP010025053.1:0-33482 GCA_903798385.1 Fraxinus cuspidata | reverse complement strand
CAAATAAGTATTTGGTACTTAATCAAAGCATGTAGTACATAATTTCTTTAACATTTTTTATTCATCTTATATGCGGACTTCTCTCTCTTAAGTTTTCTAAGTAACCTTGTCGACAGTTGTTGGCCGATGACTCTCAAGTCAGATTACTATAGAAGCAACATGTGATAAGATTGATTTTAAACTAAGGCGGGGCCCTTGCACGAGGGCGAGCCTATTGATGAAAAAAGTAGCTTGTTGAACTTAGGCGAGGCCCTTACTTGAGGGAAAGCCTATTGAAAAGATGTAGCCTGTTCTTATGGCTGATTTTTGAAATTAAGGGAGCCATTTTCTTAAGAGATGCTTGTTCAGAAGATGCAACTTGTTGTTAAGGCTAATTTTTGAACTTAGGTGAGACCCTTGCTTGAGGGCGAGCCCGTTGAGAAGATGCAACCTATTGTTGTTAGGAGAGGCTCTTCCTTAAGGGCGAGCTTATGGCAAAGAACTGGTAAATGCATAACCACATAGGCAGAAGCAAGATGTTTTTCAAAAAAGGGACAAATGTCATTGATTCAAAACGTCTCATGTGTTTAAAAAAAGGCAACAAGTGCTTAATTTAACGAAGCGGGTAGAGACCTCTGACAATCTTCAGATGATAGCTTCTGAGGCATTGGAAGCAACCAATAAGGAAAATGAAGGCCTAAGGTCCCAAGTTGAGGAGCTGACTGCTAAGGCTACTAGTGTGAAGCAACAACTTGAAAGACCAGGTGAGGCAATAGTCAACAAATATTTAGAGCATTTTAATGAAACGACTGAGTATGAAAGGTCTCGGTTTATATTGGAGAAGGGTTGTATATGATGAAGTCATAAAGAGAATGGCTGAGCTGAACCCATTAGTGGACTTGTTGGCTCTGGATGAAGAGTTCCTTCCTAAAGAACCTGCTACTCCGATTAAAGACCCCCTTGAAGATTCAGTCGTAGACTTTGAAGATGACTCATTGCCTTAGCCGAATGATACCAATACTTAGGACTTATGCTATTTTTCTTTCATTTATGTTGTAACCTCTAAGGCCGTTGTCTTTGCCTTTGCCATGTAATGCTCCTTATTTGAAATGAATAAACTGCTTCTTTTTATGAATTATCTTTGCAACCTTTTTAATTATACATGTATAAACGCTTTGCCAATAATATAAACTAAATTTAATGATAACGCTGAGTTGAATTTCTTAAGTGTACTGATCAACAATCAGAAATTATTTGCTTAATTGAACCCCATTATGTACCGAATTGATTTACTTCTTCTGAACATAGCCTTTATATAAGTTCAACCAAGATCACTTAAGAAACTTTATCTTGTAAATATTTCCAAGTATAGTGCGTTCGACAAAGGGATATTATATGAATTTTTAAGCAGAGTAGTCCAAACCTTAATATCATATAGCTTCAGTGATATCATATCATATGTATAAATGATTTGTCTCATAGAGTTCGTCAAATTGATTTATGTAAATTTTTACGAGTGTTGACCTCTACAAACTTGGGATCTTTTCAAGAAGTATGCCAAACCATTTGGGGACTTTTTCTATGGTGGATGGTTCACCCATGAAAGGCTTCACCTCATAGGTATCACGGTAGGCCCTTAGGGGTGCTTTGCACCTTTCCTTCGAAGCAATTTGACTTCCTTACTGTAAGTATTATACACTAGGTCCAATCAACTTTGGACATAAATACTTATATATATAATCAATGCATAATTCTGGCAAGATCTATTATTTAATTCAATTAATATTCTAATAAATTAAATAATAGATTCCGTAGATTCAAGTCTTGGTGATTTGATAGACACAAATTATAATGACTGAATCTTAAATTGTCTGTGGTCGTATGTAATAACTAGATACAGATATCATTATTACAGACAGATCATCACGTGTGACATTTCTTACTTGTGAAATAAATAGTTGATCTCACAAGTTAAAGTGTCGTAACACTTGAATGAATATGTGGATGTTTTGTTATAGAACAAAACATTGGAGACCTGTTGGGAGATTCCACATGGATAACTATCTGAGTGTCGTGGTTAATCTCTAACGTTCGGTAGTGGAATTGGTCCTTTGAATTGAGGTCATCATAGAACCTTATATAAGGACAATCATACTTTGGTGATTTTGGATATCACTCTGCCAAGGGTCGCTAATACGGTATCATTTGGGTATGTCAAGAATTATATGAATGTTGTGAATGATCAATAGATGATTCGTCACTCTAGATAGTAAGAGATTATGACCTACATTTCATTCAATTAAGTTGATAATGAAATCCTTGGCCAATGTGAACTCATAAATCGAAAATGAGTTTTCGACTTACATAAACTTAATAGTAAATGAAAGATATAGTCGACAAATAAGATTGACACATATCCATATCTCATAATTGATCAGATCATATTGACGAATGGATTATAGTTTCACGGTAAATGAACAAATTTGGTTTTGTCATAACACGTGAAATTCCCAATCACATGTATTGCCCTGACACATTGTTAGATGTAAATTTGGGACGATGAATGTGAATTAATAATAAATTAAAGGGGGTATTTTAATTTATCAATTTTGATTAGATCAAAATAATAATTCACATCGTTAGATATCGTGGTCGGGAACCTGTAGGTCACACACAAAAGAAGAACCAGAATGAATGAGATTCACCAATTAATTAATTAAAAATTGTTGTAAATTAATTAATTAGGTTGCTTGTTAATATGCCTGAATTAATTAATTCATGGACCGAAAATATTTGATTAATTAAATATTGGATCGAGTTAAGTTTAAGAAACGGGCCAAGCCCACTTGGACTTATATTAATAAGCTATTAAGGTTTAAAAAAAAATTGAATAGAGCAATTCATATTCTTGCTAGCACAAGAAAAGATAAACCATAATTCTCTCCTTCTTGTTCCATGTGTGGAATTTTATTGGAGGCTGGACAATTGGACAGCTGTGGATTGCAGTTCGTGATTGTTCATGTTCGAGAATCAGGAAAGGAATTTGAAGAATTTATCAAAGTTATTAATTCTAAACACAATTTATATATAAATACAAAGCAGATCCGTGGTGGGAATTGAAAAATTATTTACTTTCTGCTGTGTATTTTAAGTATAGTCTCAACACGTGCTTGTGGTGACTTTTTCATGAAAATGTTTCTTCCATGGTACATGGATCGTCCATGGAAGACTTCGTCTCGTAGGTATCAATGTGGACCCCATTTGGGGTGCTTTCCACCTCTCATTTCTAAGCTGTTCCACTTCCTTGCATGGGGGTGTCTCTTATAGAACATCCAGCTGAATAGATTAGCTTTGCTCATTAGTAATATCTTATTAAGTGCTCAATGTTTCATGAATGAGGATGTGCATTTCTATCCAGGTCTTCAATTTTGTAAGTTCCAGTTCATAGTTCTTTTTTGATGTAGTAGGGGTCTTCCCAATTGTGGCTCAATGTACCTACACTTGGCTATTTAGAGAAGAGGATAACTTTCCTCAAAGCAAGGTCACCTATGCAAAATGAACTCTTTTTTTACCTTAGCATTCTAGTGGCCATTTTTTGCTAATAAAAGACAAGCTTCACATGGGAATCATCCCTCATTTCTTCAAAGAAATCCAGTTTGCACCTTTTCAATTAGTCATTTGATATTTTATTAAAGTGTAAGCGATAAGGTGAGGGCAATGCTACCCAATCAAACTCATGGCTTTGGCTATATAGGCCATGGAGAAAGGAGTTTTTCCAGTGGCGATTCTATTTGTGGTACGAATAGTCAACAACACTTTATCGAGCTTGTCAACCCAAGTTCATTTGGAGGCATTAAGATTCATTTTCAGGGTACACAAGATGGTTCTGTTGATGGTTTCTACCTAGCTGTTTGCTTGAGGGTGGTAAGGTGTTAAGAAGTGCTTCTTGATTTCTAACTCCTTACATATGTCCCTATGATGTTAAATTATCTTCCATTGTCTTATACGATTCAGTGGAGAACACTAAACGAACATATGATGGTCTACTATAATAATTTGAAAGTACCGGCTTCAGTGATTTTACCTAGATGTTCGGTTTCTATCCACTTTGTAAAGTAATCAAAACATTAATTGCATCGCTAACACTGCATCTTCCTTTTGGAAAGAGACCTATGAGATCAATCCCATACTTGGCGAATGGCCAAGGGCTAGAAATAATCATAAGCTCTTGGGATTGTTGCCTATAAATGGTTGAAAAGCATTGGCACTTATTACACTTTCACATAAAGTGAAGTGTATCATTTTTCGGTCAGTAGTATCCTTTACTGAACACCTTTTGTATAAGTATAGGTCTTTCTGTATGATTACCACATACGCCTTTATTAATTTTTCGAAGGATATATATCACATGTTCTCTTCTTGTGCATCCAATGAGGGGCGATGAGTTGCCTCTTTTGTATAGCACATCATCTTGGAGAACGAAATGTGCAGCTTCATCCTTGTTTCCAGGTAGGACCTGATAATTGAGAAAGGTAATAATAGGTTACATCCATGATGAAGTGCCTTCATTCCATACCTTTTCTTCATCTTTTGAGATAGAGGGTTGGATAGGTGTTCAATGGGCTCTATCTTCAAAAGTTCATAATCTTTACTGCTAGCCAACTCTGATAGGATAACGGTGATGGTGTTTTCAAGATGCAGAATTTGCGTCAACTCAAACTTTTCAAAAGATGGGAGGTCCATAACCTGTTTGAGATTTGCTACCGTGCATTTGTCTTTTACGGTGAAGTTACAATTGGCTTTACTTACCAACAGTTGAGAGTTACCACTTTTAAGTATCCTCTTCAATTGTATCTCCTTAGCTAATTTGAGGTCATCTAGGAAAGCCTCATATTCAGTAACATTGTTGGAGGCCTTAAATTCGAACCTCAACGTACAATTGAGCTTGTGGCCTTCCCGGCTTATGAGACCACTCATGCACTGGAGGCTCTCTCTTCGAATGAGCAATCCACAAAGAGGCTCCAAGTGGTAAGATCAACGGGTTCTATTAACTTCTCTATTTCAGGGACATTGATGAATTCTGCCACAAAATTTGCAAGTGCACCCCTGATACGGTTCTTGTCTTGACAATAAGGTCAAATTTACTTGGCTCTACAGCCTATTTCATCAGCCTCTTCGAATTATCAGACTTTTGAAGTACGTGCTTGAGTAGAAAATTTGTTAGCACATATATGCTCTGGGCTTGGAAGTATGGCCTCAACTTTCTAGAAGCAGTGACAAGAGAGATGACAAGCTTCTTCATATCGACTAGTGGGCCTCCACTTGTAGGATGGCTTTGCTCAAATAACAGATTGGTAATTGGTGATTATTTTCTTCTCATACAAGAATAGAGTTGATGGCCTCTTTAGATATGGCCAAATAAAGTAGTAGGGACTCATCAACTTTTGGTTTTGAGAGAAGGTGGGCCTTTCCTAGGTTCTTCTTCAGCCTCTAAAATCCTTTTTACACTTCTCATTCCATAGAAACTTCTTTCCTCTTTTGAGAACTTAAAGAAATGAAAGTATTTATCGGTGACTTTTGAGACGCAGTGACTCAGGGTTGACGCTAGCTTGTCAACGAGTCGAACCGAGCCGAGTCATGAGCCAAATCTCAAAGCTTGGGCTCGACTCAAGTAAAACAGGTCCGAGCTTTTTTTTTGCCCGAGTCAAGTCGAGCAAAAGTTCGGCCAAAAAAATGAGGCTCGGTCCGAGCTTTCGGCTCTAGCCTTAGCAGGCCAGCCGGTTCGATTTTTTTTTAATTCGTTATAAATATATAATTTTTTATAATGTATTTAAAATATGTGCAATTTATACACATTATAAATAACAACTAAATATTAATATATAAAAAAAAATACATCTAAACTTCAAAAAATAAAAATAAAAAAACAGTTGCCTGCAGCTGTATTTTTTAAATTTTTTTAAGACTCGGCTCGGTCCATGGGTCTAGCTACGAGCTAGCTCGGGTTCGAGCTGATGCCCCAAAATGGGGCTCGACCCGAGCCACGAGCTAACCAGACTCTGGCTTTTTTCGAGCTGAGCTCAGGCCGTCCGAGCCGCCCAACCATTTTGACATCGCTAGTTGCCACCTGTCTAGAGAGAATCTGTACCTCCTTGGGTTTTTAAGGGTACCTTATCTCTGTCAAGACCTTGATCTTTTCAAGATTGGCCTCAATACCTTTTTAGTTGACTATAAATCCTTAGTATTTGGAAAGTAGTATCTAGGTGCTTAGAAAGGTCCTTCATTTTAAGTTTTTTGACATGCATGTCATCAATGTATATCTCGTGGTTTTGTCAATGAGGTCAAGAATCATCTTGTTGACAAGCTTTTAATAGGTGGCTCTGTTTCAATCCGAATGACATCACTTTATTGTAATAAAAACCTCTATTAGTGATGAAAGAAATGTTTCCTTCATGTGAGGGATGCAATAGGCATCCATGAAGCTCAACAACTCCTGCCTCGTGGTGGAATCCACGAGTTGGTCTATCTTGAGAAGGGGAGAACTGTCATTTGGGTAAGCTTGGTTCATATTGGAAAATTCTATGTAGATCTTCAATTTACCATTATGCTTTTTCACGAGGAGGAGATTTGAGATTCACCTCGGATATAGGACCTTCTTGATAAAGCCTTTGATTATCAGCTTTCACAAGAAGCTTCAGGGCTTCATACCTCTCTAGATTGAGGGCTTTTTTCTTTTGTCTATGCGGGGCAAACTTATTATCAATTTTGAGATGGTGGTGATTGACCTTTTGGTCAATATCAACAATGTCCTCATACCTCCAAAAAACAACATTTAGGTTCTTGAACAAGAATCCTTTTACCTTCTCATCTGGTTTTAGGGTTGATCTCTTCCCACTTATAGTGACTTCATCAAAACTTGAGATTTTACGAAGAAAGCTCTCTAGTTCTTCCGCTGGAGATGTTTGTAAATTGGATTCCACGATGCGAAGGTCCAACTAATCGTATGTAGCTTCTTCTTTATGAGTCATCCCTTCTTAAGGGGTATATACTATTTCGATATCTTTTCCTTGTTTATAGGTCTGCCTTTCTTCAAGGGCATTGAGCATTTCGGTGTCAAGTAAAACTACGTTAACATTTCGAGACTCAGCCTTCCATAGGGAGTTGAGATAGCATTTTCTAGACCATATATATTCATCTCTAACAGTGGCAATGGCATGTTCTATGGAGAACTTAATGCATACATCATGTATGGAGATGACAACTCATAGTTCTTTTAGTGCAAGTCTTCCAAGTGTCCCATGATAGGTTGACCCGTTGTCTACTACGAGAAACTCCAACTAACGGGCTGTTAGAGGAGGTGATCCCATTTCCACTACAAGAGTGATATTTTATCTTATGATGATGCTATACCAATAAACATATATATTGGAGAGGTCATAGAGGAAAGTTCATGATCCACTAGCATCTTGTCATAGGTGGCACCAAATAAAATGTTGATTGCGCTCCCATTGTTCACCAACTTGTGCTTCAACCTATTGTGGCTCTCACTACTAGGGCATAACAATGTGGGTTTTGCAAACTTGTCATGTCTTCTTAGGTAATGATGATGGGCTCAACATTTCCACCCCTATGGGATTAGTTGTTGACGATGTAGCTAGCCATTGGAGGATCCTTGGCCTTAGGGTAACTTTTGTCTCCTCATAGTCACTTGGTTCATTCTCTTCATATGCTAAGGTTGGTATGATGATCAAGACAGCCTCTCTTTAGGGCAGAGAGGGCTTATCTATCAATGAATTTTTCACAGTAGGTAATTTCATCATTGAAACGGAGCCAAGTAGTTTTTTAGCATTCCACCGATTGTTTGCCTCATGTTTTGGAAATGTGAATGGAGCTTCTCCATCCTTTTTGGATAGGTACTGATTCAAGAATGCTTTTTTGATGTCAGGCTAACTCCTGATACTCCTCGACTGAATTCTTCTATATCATTTCTTGGTCCCTCTACCTAAAGTTATGTAGAAGGCCATACACTTCAAATCTGGTGAGGTACCCTTCAAACTCATATGAGTTTTATAATTGCTGATGTGCTATTGGATCACCTCCCCCTTCATATATACGAATATTAGGAGGCATGAAGTGGTTTGACATAGGTGCACTTGGGAGATCCTCGAAGAAATGGAGTTTATCATCATCATTAAACTTATAAAACCTATATGGTCCATCAGAATCCTCCTCATTAGCTTAATACCTAAGCGGTTGGAAGGTTCCCGCTTATTTTCTTACGACCTCTGTTGACCTTCCCTATTGCCTATTTCTAAATAGGTCATTTTGAGTCCTTTGCATTTGTTCATGGGACCTTGCTAAAGGAGGCGGCTGCTGAGGGACTATTCCTATGCATATCAGGACTGACCTCTGAGGTTTTTCTCTCGCTCATATTCAGAATTAAAAATGTCTTCTCTATGGAGCAGGTCATTTGCAGGTTGACCAGATGCATAATTTGTAGACAAATCTACTTCTACCTCCCTTTCAATAGGGCTAGTATCTATCTTGTGCCTATGGAATGAGCCCTCTAACTTTGTACTTCTTCCTCATCTTGTTGTTGGAAGATGCCTGGTTGAGGTGTATTTTGATGCATTTGATATCTCCCATGCTTCTTGCATTTGCACAAGAAGATATTGCATACTTTCATATTAGCGGCCATGTCCGCCACCTCTTTGGTGAGGCGTGCAGTAACCCTTCTACCTCGACGATGATAGTAATGAGGTCAATGATGTTTGACATTGGTTTGAAGGACCTCTTCTTCAGAGACTCTCTTACTCTTCTTGGATGCGTGTCATCCTCACTATCACTCACTGTGGGTAGACGTCTCTTTTCGTCAAAGAGGTTGTCTTCTGGGCAATTTTTCGCCTTCAAATATTCATTTTTTAAGGAATGCAAGCTCCTAAAATTAATAGAGAACATTTAGAAACACTTTTTTCTTTGAAACTTTCGCTTGTTCTTTATTTAAGAATAAAACCTTTCTTCAAGGGGGAAGTTATACTTTTTCTAGCAAGCTTTGTCCACGAGGTTGCTTGTGGTTATATTAGGTTTTTCCTTAGATGACACCAATTTGTTGACTTCATTTTTTGTAAAGGTGACGTGGCCAACCGATCTCGGCTCCTCTCACATCCTCGTAGCCTCTTCTTGCACACTGGAAAAACCTTTAGATACGTGTGGCATTCTCCGATGGTCTGAGAGACGGTCGCGAGCACTCTAACGGTAAAGTCAGCCCTGAGTGAGTATTTGAGTATGAAACGTGCTAAAGACATGAGCCACTAAGTAAAAACGGTTAGATCCGGAAAGGTATAGAGAGTAATGGGAATATGTCTGATTGAGGCGTATTTTGATGCATTTGATAGCTCGGATGCTCTTGCATTTTCATGAGGAGCTATTACATACTCCTCATATTGGTGGCCATGTCCGCCACCCCTTTGGTGAAGCGTACAGTGACCCTTCCACCTCGACGATGATGTTAGTGAGGTCAACGATGTGTGACGTTGGTTCGAATGACCTCTTCTTCAGAGACCTCTCTTGCTCTTCTTGGATGTGTGTCTTCCTCACTGTCACTCACTGTGGGTAGACGTCTATTTTCATCAAAGAGGTTGACTTCTGGGCAATTTTTTGCCTCCAAATATTCCTTTTTCAAGGAATGCAATCTCCTAAAATTAATATAGAACAATTAGAAACACTTTTTTCTTTGAAACTTTCACTTATTCTTTATTCAAGAATAAAACCATTCTTAAAGGAGGAAGTTATATTTTTTCTAGCAAGCTTTGTCCACGAGGTTACTCATGGTTATAGTGTGTTTTTCATAGACAACGCCAATTTGTTGACATCATTTTTTGTAAGGGTGACATAGCCTCTTCTTGCATACAGGACAAACCGATTACGAGCACTCTAATGATCAAGTCAACCCATGTATAAGTGAGTATTTGAGTATGGAACGTGCTAAAGATGTAAGTCACCAAGTGAAAGGGGTTCAGATTCGGAAAGGTATAGAGAGTAATGGGAAGATGTCTGGTTGAGGCGTATTTTGATGCATTTGATGGCTCGGATGCTCTTGCATTTGCATTAGGAGCTATTGTATACTCCTCATATTGGTGGCAATGTCAACCACCTCTTTGGTGAGGCGTGTGGTGACCCTTCTACCTCGATGATGATGGTAGTGAGGTCAACGATGTATAACATTAGTTCGAAGGACCTCTTCTTCAAAGACCTCTCTTGCTCTTCTTGGATGTATGTCCTCCTCACTATCACTTATTGTAGGTAGACGCCTCTTTTCTTTAAAGTGGTTGGTTATAGTGCAGTTTTCCATAGACGATGTCAATTTGTTGACATAATTTTTTTAAGGGTAGCGTAGCCAATTGATCTCGGCTTCTCTTACATCTACGTAGCCTCTTATTGCACACAGGACAAACCATTAGATGCATGTGGCCTTCTCCGGTGGTGTGAGAGACGATCTTGAGCATTCTAACAATCAAGTCAGTCCATGTATACGTGAGTATTTGAGTATGGGACGTGCTAACGACATGAGCCACTAAGTAAAAGAGGTTCAGATCCAGAAGAGCATAGAAAGTAATGGAAGATGTCTGGTTAAGGAGTATTTTGATGCATTTGATAACTCGCATGCTCTTGTATATGAATGATGAGCTATTGCATACTCCTCATATTGGTGGCCATATCCGCCACCTCTTTGATGAGGCGTGCAGTGACCCTTCCACCTCGACGATGATGGTAGTAAGGTCAATGGTGTGTGATATTGGTTCGAAGGACCTCTTCTTCAGAGACCTCTCTTATTCTTCTTGGTTTTGTGTCCTCCTCACTATCACTTATTGTGGGTGGACGTCTCTTTTAATCAAAGTGGTTGTCTTCTGGGAAAAATAATCATTTCTTAAAGAATGTAAAGACCCAAAAATAACAGAGAACACTTAGAAACACTTATTTCTTTAAAACTTTCACTTATTCTTTATTCAAGAACAAAACATTTCTTCAAATGGAGAGTTATATTTTTTCTAGCAAGCTTTGTCCAAAAGATTGCTCATAATTATAATGTGTTTTTTCATAAATGATGCCAATTTTTTGACATCGTTTTTTGTAAGGGTGACATAGCCAACTAATTCGGGCTCCTCTCACATCCATGTAGCCTCTTCTTGCACATAGGACAAACCGTTAGATGCATGTGGCCTTCTTCAGTGGTGGGAGAGACGGTCACAAGCACTTTAACGGTCAAGTGAGCCTATGTATGTGTGAGTATTTAAGTATGGGATGCGCTAAAGACGTGAGCCACTAAGTAAAAAGGGTTCAGATCCAGAAGGGCATAGAGAATAATAGGATAGCAAAGTTATAGTTTGAGTGCATAAAATTGCATTAGCTTGGAATCACGCTAAGTGTGAGCTTTATTTTAGAGGAGAGTAAATAATAATCGTTAGATGAAGAGACACATGGTCTCATCCTAATGGCCGAGATGCCTTATCGTAAGCATCATTCTTTCAATCTTGGGCTCAACCGTGTTTAATGTTTTGACCATTTCAGCCTTATAGCCTAGGTTGTAGGGACTAGATTTAACATATTGATTTAGTAGAGTTGCTTTTACAATGAATGGTCCCATCAATCAATCACAAAGGATTTTGTACTAAAGATTTTTTGCATGGTTATAAACTATTTCTCTACGTCCAGAAGGTTCGACCCTCCACATGGATTTGGCCCCTGCACATGGGTTCGGCCTCTTCATAGAGGTTCGACATTTTCATGAATTTGACTAATTTTGCTACATAGGCAAAATGACTTGGAGTGTAGGCTAAAGTTTACTTGCTATTTGGCAGCCACATGGCCATGATTGGAGCATTGCTGGAAGAGGCGTAAGAATTATCATTAGAGTCCCCTAACTTATATTACACATCAAAAGTAAGATAAAAAAAATTTCAAAATTCTTGGCCTGAAATTTAGAAAATTAACAACCATAGGAGTTAAAGAAATATGTCGATAATCAGTAGGCAACAACCGAATATCGACAAGAAAAGTATGCAATCGATCAATGGCCTTGAAGAATAATGTGGCAACCTGGGGAGTATCATGCTCATAAGGTAACTCCAAAACAAAATCAACATGAAATTCATGCAAAAGAGTAGGCGATATCAAATTTGGCATGAGTTCAATGACACGTGAAATGTTTTTCTTCGGTGGTAATGCTATAGGTAATTCTCCAACTATGTTAGTGTTAAGTGTATTGATACATGTGTAATTATGATAGAGGACATAATACACTATTCGGAACTCTCATCCTCTATGCAAAGAAAGGAAACAACTATTCTATAGTCATTGAAACATACCCCTAAAGATTTAATAGATTGTGACAAATAAGGTTTAATCGTGTCAACATACTTCTCAGAATTTTTACCACATTCATTGCAATAGGACAAATGACCTTATTTTTATTTTTCACACTATTGAAAAGAAGGGTAATCAAGTCCAAAGAGATTGTCATTGTCTCCCAATATAAGGGTCATAATTGTCTCTAAGGATGTGTAGATATTCCCTAGTGAATTTTTTTTTTTTTTTTTGGGCTAAGAGAAAATGTTTAAACATGTCAGTATCATATGCTCACATCTAAATCCAACATGATGATTAGTACATCACATTAGCCATAGTTTACCACATTCATTGCAATAGGACAAATCACCTTATTTTTATTTTTCACACTATTGAAAAGAAGGGTGATCAAGTCCAAAGAGATTGTCATTGTCTCCCAATATATGGGTCATAATTGTCTCTAAGGATGTAAAGATATTCCCTAGTGAGTTTTTTTTTTTTTTCTTGGCTAAGAGAAAATGTTTAAACATGTCAGTATCATATGCTCACATCTAAATCCAAAATGATGATCAGTACATCACATTAGCCATAGTTTAAATATCCTAACTCCGTTAGCATACAAGTTGGTGAATGTGGCAATGAGAGAAGAAAATAACTATATAATTATTTGAAAGTTATTCTACATTGTCTCATCACTATAAGGGGTGCTAGGTGCTGAAATGAATTCACAAAGGCAAGAAGCAACGCCTATTTGTATTGCGGCATTAGAATGTTTTAATAGCTCATCGATGATCAATGTTGTGATAAGTACAGAACGAGATGTGAGCATAGTATAGTCATATGAGTTGGTATATACAATTTTACTTGTGAGAGATTATTAAATAAATTAGGAACATTGATCTTTTTATTCGAATCATTGTTGTCTAAATCTTAGGTAGATATTAATATGGATGAATGTAAGGGATGTGAAGTCCCAATATTTGTCAATTACTTGAGTTTCCTAATCTCTTTCCACTAGTTCATTAGTTTAGTCAGATTGTTTATTAACTTTTAGGTTGTTAATATAAAATTCAACTAATCTTGTTATTCAATTAAAGTTGGGTTTGAACAAAACTAGATTAAGTATTTAGCCATCATAGAATCAATACTTAGACTCTTATGTCCAATTTATTACTTGTTTACAATAGTGTCCACTTGTGAATTTTAGCGCAATAAGAAACAATGAAAGAAATTTCAAAACAATATTTACTTCTTACATAATAACTAAAGAGTGTGTTTAGACAAAACCAAACACTAACTATTTAAAGGGCAATAGGAGAAGATAAAGATGTTAAATTCAATTTATGTACATAAATTCCAAAGCAAAAAGATTTTTCAAAAGACGTCTGAGAAAACTTTACACCATCTCCAACGAGCTCTTCGTTAACCTCATTCCTCTATTTTAGAGAAACAAACTTCTTTTTGAGATGCTCAATGCACTAAATTAAAATAAAGATTGTTTTGACTCTTCAAATGTAGAAAACCAATTCTGCTCTCTATACAATGCTTCGTTTATTATTGCATAATTTTCTATTTCATTTCTTTGATTTCTAAAAAAAATCCGATTCCGATATCAATTCCATTTATACGAAAATAATAATATGTAAAAAATTATTCAATTCTCGCATCAAGAAAAATGAAGGGAAAATGTAAAATCACTTCTAACACTAGCTTCTATTTCATTTCCCTCAAGTTTACAAAATATTGTAATATTCTTGTCTATCTTCATTATACGACTAACGATTTCTCAATCGGTTGTGCACGTGCAATGTAGACGCTCACACTAGTTATTTTATGACACATTTGACATGACTTTTGAAAAGTTAAAATGAGTTTTTGAGACACAAAATGCATTTTGGACCCATTTGACTAATTTTATGAAAATACTTCTTTTAATTAGAAGAATTTTTAGAGGAACGTGGTTCAATATGACTTCCTCTAAAGTACTTAGGAAAAGAAAGCTAAAACAAAAATTAAAATAACTTTTGGGAAGTTCTGTAGGAAGCAAAAATAAAAATAGAAGTCGTGTCAAACGGACTCTTAGATAAAATTGGTGTTTTTTCAAATTAAAATGCATTATTTGGAAATGGTCTTATTAGGCGGTTCAGGATAGTCCTCGATCCAGGGATTGATATTTGGGTCCGCATGGGCCCGTCAACTTGTCATTGGGCCGATGAGAAATGATTTACCCAATAAGAGGACTAGTTTGGATCATAAATGTGCAATTAGCCCATTTATCGTTGGTCAGTCCTAGACTATATATTAATATTTGGGCTGGTTCGACCCATCAACGTGCCAATTTTGCAGGCCAATCCCAATCAACATGTCAAATTAGAGGATAGGTTTAAAGAAAATTGGCGTAAACTAGCCTACTGTGGTCTGGGTCTAGATGCGGGGTTAATATTAACTGCTTTGTTTTTATTAGGATTATTATTAATTTTTTTTTTAATGAGAGGTGGAATGTTACCTGAAAAACTTAATGATTTTATGAAAGTGTTCAAAAGAGAGATACTTGAAATCAAGATAAGTAAAGTTGGAAATGGGTTTATCAAGTTAGTTTTGACCAACTTTGAAAAATATTTGAGTAATCGATTTTTATGGGATTATAGTTGAACACGTGCTGCTCTATAATTAATGTTCATAGCATGTTTGGTTTCTCTAACTCGTTTGTGCGAATGAAAAATTAGAGCAAAAGGTTAAAAACTTGAAACTTGGATTTGGAGATTTGAGGGAAATCGGAGAAACATTTTTTTTCACATTAGTTGGAACTGGGGCTTAGGTGTCAATGAGTAATACTAGTCATTGGAACAAATGAGAATTATATCAATAATTATATTAAATCGGACATAACTAATAATAAATAAGGCTATTTGCACTTGGTTGGATTTACAATAACCCTTTTGAAAATAAGTAATGTTATTTAGCATCAATCTACGTGTCAATTAGATGTCGTTAAATAATAAGTTTATTTAAATGCAAAGTCAAAACATCCATTTAATTGCACATATCAAATGTATTTACTTAGATTTGTGTTCTAGCACCAGTGATACTATATAACACTATTCTTTGACAATAGAATCGATCAACAATTGCGTCAACGGGTCAAAACTCACCTGCCTAAATTTGCAAGTGATCATAATGGAACAAAATATATAACTTGATAAAATGGGAACAAGTTATTTCATTAATTATCACTTAACCATTAGCTCTTTAAAAAGTATCTATTTGTTCGAAAACAAAAATTACTAAACAATATCATATAAATTATTTAACAGGTTTTAAATAATATATTTAAAAATTCTTATATTTGGAGAACAAAGATACGACATAATGAGGTGTAACAAAAAATATTGATTGTAATTTTAATGGTAAAATTAAAAGATAATAAATGAAATTCAGGTGACATAATAAATCTAATGGCATAATAATTACAAACACAATTATAAATATGCTAGGGAAATGGAAGAAGAAATGACGTTATAATATATCTTTGAATTGATTTGTGAAAGAAAAAAATGTAATTATTTTTTTATTTTTTTATTACTATGTTGCTTTTTATTATACGAAATTTTTTATTAAATTGACATAGCAATGAGTCAAAAGTTGATTCAATAATCACATCCTTAGAATCAATGACCTTGTGGTTTGTCTCGTCAATGATCGGGTCGAATCTGATAACTATGCTTAAATCTAGGTTTGTTAAAAAATTAACATGTGCAGTTCGTGACTCATGCGCACGTGGATAGTGAATTCTAGGATTGGACTTGGCTCAATTTTTTTTTAAATAAATAAAATAAAATATTTTATATTTTTATTTGTTTCAATTATATTAAACTTCCAATTGACAAAATATTTTCTTTCAAAAGGATATGTCCTTTTGGAATAATATAGTCCATAATAGATATGTTTTTCCAAACATATTTTTTTCAAGAGGTGTCCTCTAACTTTTTCCATATATCATACGTATATTTGTTATAAGAAGATAGAAAATGAGAAGAAATTAGAAAAGTCAATAGACTTGCATGTTTAATTAAGAATCAAAATCTCATTTATATGAAAGAATTAGCCCCTGTTTGAGCTTCATTAAAATTTTTATTCTCATTATTCTACTCATTTTTAACTACACATTCTTCAATAAAATAATATTTTTCATCACATCAATAACTTTTCATTTTTTTTCAACCACACATTCTCCATCAATATACTATTCCAAAATAATATGGCTCAAACACACCCTTAGTAATACAATGGAAATAAAAAATAGAGTTGCATGATTATAATTGTCATTCACATATAATTTACAATATTCTCCTTTGAATGACATATTATAAAATATTTACCTCATTAAAACATTGTCAAGAAAATTTAGCGTGACAAAACTTGATCGAATGAAAAAGAGTACACTTGCTTCCCCTAATTTCAATTCTCGTATCAATTCATTCTTATCTTCTATGTCAATGCCTTCGATATTGCAATTTTTGGTGAAATATATCTCATATTGTCTTGTATAGTTTTCAAATAATATCGTTTTCGTACAAGAAATTTATTAATGTTTGATGATTATAGTAATATAATGATTCGCAAAATAGCACTGTTGATCTTTTCGTGAATTTCATACATATTAAAGTATTATTTTGAGGGTAAATATCTATTATGTTGTGCACATTCATTACATAAAGAATATATCTCATTAAAACCTTAATAGAAACAATCTTGTGGGAAAAATACTGTTGATATCCAACTTGCGACCTCATTAAATATAGTTTATTATATGCATTAAGCTCATGCTAATTTAAAGTCAGGTATTTGAGGTCGCTCGTACTAATGACCGACGTTATTTGAGAACACATAATGATTGGAGATTCTTAACACACTGTCAAAACGTTTAATCAATCAATTACAGTTGGACAGACTCATGTCAGCACCTCTTAATTCTACCAATCATATGTTATAGTTTCATTCCCTAATTAGTTCATTAATTATTGGGGGTCACATGCAAGATAGATTCATGATGACCTACTAGAGCCAACCTTATCAACCAATCAAAATATGCTATTAACGTACCTTTTCAGCTCAGCCCTGTATATCGATTTGATAGCAGCCAATCAAGATAAGCCATTGGCACGAGTTCCCAACTCGGTATTGTAGCTGATGAGACAAGAACATGACGTATACATGTTTATTCCTCCCTATAAAGGGGAGGGTGGTATCCTCAAGAAAGGAGAAGGTTAGCAACACTTCATACTTAAGATATCTCCTTTGGGAAAAAAGAAAACACTTATAGTTCACTCTTTTAATTTTCAAGTCATTATCAATAAAAATCATCATTTACATTTTAAGTTGGTTTGAATTTTGTCTATATAATTTTCGACGTCAATAGTTTGGCACTAGAAGAAGGGCATTCTAACTTATATGAACAGCCCCATCTTTCCATAAAAACTCGCGACAAAGTACCACCATGGAGGACATTGCAGCATCAGGGAACAAACCAATGTTCCCCACAATACTGAAATGCGACGAGGTCTAAATGAAGCTGGCGACCCGCAAATGACCATCATGAAAGAAGCCATTGAGAGATTGGCAAACGCAGTCAATATATTGGAACGAAACCAAACTTATGTTCTTCCATTCGAAATAGAGGTAGAGTCCCCACATAGGAAGAAAACCAAATGACATCCCACCATAATAGCTCTCCATTTTCTAGGAGAGGAATCCTCTAGAAGCCAAACTGAAAAGATCAGGAGTTCTCCGGCAACGGCAGAGCCGATTATTAGAAAAACTGGCAATGTGTTTGATAGATTAGGCTCTTAGCACTCACTAACATCTTGGAGCGAACACGCAATGTTAAACGTTTGTTAGAACAGGCAGAACCTGAAACGAGCACCTTAAAAAAGCGCGTTGCCGATCTGGAAGCAAAAACAAAAGAAGTACGTAGGAATATCTCACTAAACGCCATTATCCTTCCGCTGAAGACATTCTTGCTGAACATTTACCTGATAAATTAAAAATGACACAGCTAACCGGGTACGAAGGGGAAGGAGATCCCCTTAGTCACCTAGATAAGTAAACTTCATGGATGGAGCTGCAAGAGCAGGTGATGCCATTATGTGTCGTGTACTTCCATTAATGTTAGGAGATTAAGCTCAAAGGTAGTTCAGGAGGCTACATTGGAGGTCTATAAAAAAACTAGAATGATCTAGCTATAGCTTTTCTAGCCCAGCTCATGGGCTCCAAAGATAAAATGACGCCTAAAGAACGTTTGGTGAGCATTAAGCAAGGGAAAAGCAAATCGCTTAAAAGTTACCTCAGCAGGTTCAACAAACAGTCTATCTCTGATGATATTGCGCTCATGGCAGTTTTTTCTGGGTTAATGCCTAGAATGAGATTTATGGTGGTCTGTATATGAAGACGGACCTCAGACATATCACGAGTTTCTTAATCGAGCAGAGAAACACCTAAGTGCAGCAGAAGCCACATCGGATCAGGAGGAAGCTAAGATGAATCCATAATCATTACATCAAGCAAAGGAGAAAAAAATGGATAAAGAGTTCAATCGTGAAAAGAGAAAAGACAGGAAGGACAAAGATCATCCTAAGCCTTATTCGGATAGGTTCTGTGACTATCACCCACTAAATATTACCATGGAGAAAGCCTTCCTACAAACTGGAGGAAAAGAGGTAATCCTTAGACCCCCCACCTTAAACAAAGGATTTAGCAGGAAAGAACTAAGGAAAATATTACCGATATCACAGGTCGGCAGGACACAACATGGATGATAAAAGAAACCTGAAAGAAGAGGTAGAGTCTTTAATTTGACAAGGCCATCTGCAAGAGTTTGTCGCCAACCTGGAGAGACAAACCAAGCATGCAATCAACAACCTTACCAACCAAAAACGATCCAATAAGGACAGCCAATTCCCCAAGCACGAGATCCTCCTCCCCGAGTTGAGATCAGAACATTAATAGGTGGTAATCAGTGCATCGAAGGATCNCGAGCTAAGGCTGCATGTGCTGCAACGCTTAGAAAAATATCATGGCAAGGAAATCACTCAAGTCTTGCTCATCAACAAGTCGAGCTAAGGTTGCATGTGCTACAACGCTTAGATAAATTTTCTGCCAATGAAATCACTCAAGCCTTGCTCATCAGTAAGCCGAGCTAAGGCTGCATGTGCTACAACACTTAGATAAATTTCCTGGCAATGAAATCACTCAAGCCTTGCTCATCAGCAAGCCGACCTAAGGTTGCATGCACTGCAACACTTAGATAAATTTACTAGCAAGGAAATGACTCAAGCATTGCTCAGCAGTAAGCCGAGTTAAGGTTGCATGTGATACAACACTTAGATAAATTTCCTAGCAAGGAAATCATTCAAGCCTTGATCATAGCAAGTCGAGCTAAGGTTGCATGTGTTACAACAATTAGATAAATTTTCTATCAAGGAAATCATTCAAGCTTGCTCATCAACAAGTCGAGCTAAGGTTGCATGTGCTACAACACTTAGATAAATTTCCTATCAAGGACATCATCAAAGTTTTGCTCATCAGTAAACCGAGCTAAGGTTGTATATGCTGCAACACTTAAATAAATTTTCCAATCAAGGAAATCATCCAAGCTTTGCTCATCAGCAAGCCGAGTTAAGGTTACATGTGTTACAACACTTAGATAAATTTCTTATCAAGGAAATCATCCAAGCCTTCCTTATCAGCAAGTCGGGCTAAGATTCCATGTGCAGCAACACTTAGATAAATTTCCTATTAAGGAAATCATCCAAGTCTTGTTCATCAGCAAGTCGAGCTAAGGTTGCATAAGCTGCAATATTTAGATAAATTTCCAATCAAGAAAATCATCAAAGCCTTGCTCATCAGCAAGCCAAGATTAGGTTGTATGTACTGCAACACTTAGATAAATTTCCTATCAAGGAAATCATCCAAGCCTTACTCCTCAGCAAGTCGAGCTAAGGTTGCATGTGCTGCAACACTTAGATAAATTTCCTATCAAGGAAATCATCCAAGTCTTGCTCATCAGCAAGCCGAGCTAAGGTTGCATGTGCTGCAACACTTGAATAAATTTTCAATCAAGAAAATCATTCAACCATTGCTCATCAGCAAGTCGAGCTAAGGTTGCATGTGTTACAACACTTAGATAAATTTCTTATCAAGAAAATCATGCAAGCCTTACTCATCAGCAAGTCGAGCTAAGGTTGCATGAGTTGCAACACTTAGATAAATTTCCTATCAAGGAAATCATCACAGTCTTCCTCATCAGCAAGCCGAGCTAAAGTTGCATGTTCTGCAACATTTAGATAAATTTCCAATCAAGAAAATCATCAAAGCCTTGCTCATCAGCAAGCCGAGCTAAGGTTGCATGTGCTACAACACTTAGATAATTTCCTATCAAAGAAATCATTCAAGTCTTTCTCCTCAGCAAGCCGAGATAAGGTTGCATGTGCTGCAACACTTAGATAATTCAATATATTACATAAGTAATAATACTTTGAAGTAATAACATTTTGCATAAAGTAAAAGTTGAACTTATATTCATTGATTGATGTAACGAAATTACAAAAGCAGTTCTAATATAAGTAACAAAGTTCGCTAAAAAACGTCTTCATCGGTAGCGGTGATACGAACTCTTACTGCCTTCAACAACTGTTCACGTTCCTTTTTCTGCTCCTCAAAAGCTTCCACCAAGAATGAGATATCAAAATATGGCATTTCCTTTTTGATGTGCTTTATTATTTCTCATATGGCAAAGACGTAGGCATTTTGAGCTAGTGCGTCAAACTCAAGAGAGGCCCTCCAGTTTTCTACTGCCTTGGAAGCTTTAATTTCAGCTTCTTCTGCCCTCTTAGTGGCCTCCTTAGTTCTTTTTATAGCCTCATTAGCCCGAGTTTTTCTTCTTCAACCCTCTTCTTTTCATTCGAAGCTCGAGTAATGGCCTTCTCTCCCCCAAATTTGCAGGGCTTTGTTGTCATCCAAAAGTTTTAGCTCCGAGGCTGACTTTTCCTCCAGCTTCACCCCTATTTAATTCAGGCAATCTTCATAGTCCTTTTCCTTCTCAGCAAATTTTGCCTTTTCTGCCTCCATCTTTTAAAAAAGGTCAAGGCTTGGTTCTTTACTTTAAGTATTTTGTCAATCTCAGCCTTTACTTAAATATAGAAAAGTAATTTGAGTAATAGAATATAATATTCAATTAAATTCAAAGTTCTTGAGTTCGAGCAGATTACCTTGTCTGCCACAGACATCATATATAAGATGGATTTGTGGCTTTGAAGTTAGGCTGAGATTATGGCCTCACCTACTGGCTTCTCAGCAAGGAACATACTCTCCTACTCATTCCAGCTCCTGGTAAGGAAGGTGGCGGTTTCCTATTGCTGCAGTAGATTTCCTTGCAGGGGATGTGGCTCTCAGAAAATCCAACAGAATCTCAGGTCGGCGACCCACTAAATTATCAATGTTTGGCCTCTGCAAGTCTAGGCATTTATCATGCGACCTCGATGAACTAGATGCGGCAATGATTGGGACGGAAGCAAGCGCTGGTGGTGACCTTTGAAGAAGTAAAGCAGGGGTAGATTTTTCTAGAGCAAAAGCCACAGGAGTGGACTGCCTTAGTGGATCCTCAGATACGCCGTTTCAAGGGCAGCTCTAGCTCAACTTCAGCCTTCTCGGGTCTGTCCACGACCTTGGTGGGAGTATCTCTATTTTTTCCTTTAGCAAGGCTGCTGCTTTCGCCACCTTGTATCCCAACATTTCTGGATCTTGATCTGAACAAAAAATGGGTATATATTAGCTCAACACTTAAGGAAAATTTCAATTGAAATACTTGGAAAATACTTACTGGAAGAAGTTGGGACAGAAGTAGAGGCACAAGCTGATGTTGAGGTCAGTTGGAGAGGCTGAAATAGTCTTGCCTGGAAGAGGTTTGTGTCGGAGATCACAAACTTGCAGGACCTTTGTTTTTTCGGGAGGGCTCTTACAATGTCGGCTTGTCTCTGAGTGGCCGAGATCAATGTAGTCTTCTTATAGTCTGTAGGTAAAATCAGATCAGTTAGGGGGATGTTTAGAAAATAAATGTAGGAAGGAACAAAGGAAATGTTCACTTACATAATGGGTGATAGAGAGTAGGAACTACGTCCTATCTATTCACCTCAGCAGGATGGAACTGCCACTCTCCAAGTACAAAAAAGAATTTCTATTTCCACTTCTTTATCGAGGAAGGAGTATCTAAAACTAATGGACCTCATGTGCTAGGTCTAACACTAGTGTACCACCAACCGGTATTCTTCCCATCTTCCTTAAAGGTAAAATAGGAATTGAATTGCGCTACACTTAGCTCAGAGTGACCTAATTTATTCCACAAAATTAAGGTCGTAACTAAAGTTCTCCAGCCATTGGGGCATAATTGGGTAGGAGCTATTCCCCAGAAAGAAAGGAATTTACGGATGATCCTAGGAAAGGGAAGTCTTAAACCAGCGTTAAGGATGGCAGAATTCAAAGCCACGCATTCTGCTAGTGGAGTGCTAGCTCGGTCAGATGAGGTAGGTATTACTAACTCGATTGAGCTGGGAATATTATATCTTGCCCTCAAGCTCGCCTCATATCTCCTATCACTAACGACCTACATGAATCTGCCCTCATTTATGACAACTCCCTTCATCACCCTCATGAGACCCTACATCTTCCCTCCTAGAGGTATCAACATCCTTACTATGTTGCTCCATGTTCCTAAAATGATCTAAGTCTTATGGGTAAACTAATGAGATATGGATTGGAGTTAATATCTCTTGACAGTCCGAACTGGCAGAAGACGTGAACGTAGAATGTACGGATTCTTCATGTTGCTTACCCTAGGAATGTACCCTACATTCGTTTGAACTCATGCAAATGACCGATGTAAAAAGCAATAAAAAGAAAGGTATTTTTTGTTCAAGGAAAACTTGAAAATGGACGACCTCACCCAGAATAATGAGGACAACTTTGACGAAAATTTGAAGAAATCTTTTTGAGAGAATCTGAGAGCAAAAATGTGTGAAAATGAAAGGGAAAGACATATTTAAAGGATGAGAAGATAAATGGGTGAAATCTGGTCGTTGGATTAAAAAATGGAGGGAAAAAAGAAGGGCTATATTTGATCACTGTGAAGCGACGTCGTTTTGGTGTGAAGCTTCCAAAGGAAGCTATTAAAGGTGCGTGGCAACTCATTTGCAAATCAAAACGTGACACTTGTTCAAGACATTTATTACTGTAATAATTGTAAAAATGGAAAAACGAGCCAAAGGTGTTCAAAGTTAGTCCGTCACAAAGGTGAGCGCCGACCTCCTCAGCTTGGCGTTGTACATCTATTTGACAGCAACCACTCAGAACTAGTCATTGGCACGAGTTCCCGGCTCAATACTGTAGCTGATAAGACAAGAGCATGACGTATACATGCTTATCCCTCCCTATAAAAAGGAGGATGGTATCCTCAAGAAGGGAGGAGGTTAACAATACTTCATACTTAAGATATCTTCTTTGGGAAAAAAAGGGAAACACTTGTAGTTTACTCTTGTAATTTGCAAGTCATTACCAAAAAAAATCCTCATTTACATTATAAATTGACTTGAATTTTGTTTATACAATTTTTGACGTCAACAAATACAAAAGAAATTAAAAAAAAAGTAAATTATTCTTTTAAGTACACTACGACAGTTGTCTCACTAAAAAAGTCATAAAAGTCAAACGGGACAAAACCTTGATCAAGGGGGGAAAATGTACAATGCATATTTACTCCCATCATGGTAATATCACTTGATTTATGATTTAAGTATATTAAATCCTTTAAAGATAACATTAATAGTCATGCCTCATAAGTTGACTATAAAGTATTTCAAATTTCATGTATAGTCAAAATAACATGATATGGACTCGTGATTCCATCCAACACGATTTTTGTGAAATTCACTATGTTGAGAGTCATGCATTACATATTACGACTTTGTTTTTTTTTTTTATTTATTTCATTTTCGCGTAAGTATACATTTTTAAATTTTTGGACTGTAGGTTAAGAAACTTCGGGTTTCTCTAAAATCTCTACTTCAATCAATACATTTTGATGCATTTATTTCGATTTCTTGCTTTATGATGCAGTACATCATATGTAAAAGTGTTCTAGACAATTTTTTTCATTTTTGATTCTATTCTTTTCTATAATGACATAATTAATTGAGATACCTTAATTTTCAAAATATCAAGTATCAGAACCTTTACTGCGGTTTTATAATTTTTTTTATTTAAATATTCATCAAGAGTATATGCCTCCTTAACGAGACCATATTTGATAATTGCTCCATTTTCGTTTAGAAACTTTTTGTATTAGAATCAAATATCATCACACTTCAGACGTGCCATAAATTTATTAAAGATAATATTAACTAATTGTCCTTCAGAACGTTAATTTGAGTTGTAGCATTTATAACTGGTGTGTGAGATATAATTGATCTCTTTGGTCATCAAATGCATCTAAATGAATTATTTTTCGAATTTCTAGTTCAAATTGTCTTTTGTAAGAGTTTAGACAATGATACATTTGTTCATTATTTCTAGTTTCTTAGTTCCTTCCCCTAATGTTGAGATAATTGTCTAATTAAATTGATAATCAATAAAACACGTTATAAAATATCACTCATTTGATATAAAGGTTCAAACTATTAATTTATTCTCAGTATTCTTTACTTTCCATCTTGGTGCTTTGTGATTGATTAAATTTACGTATACTATATTATCGAAATAATTAGATGAAAAAAATTAAGCTCTGACCATAAGATAAGTTATAACAGGGAAAAATATGATATTGATATGATGCGTAATAGCATTCTCTAAACAGAAATTAAAAGTACTTTGTTCTCAATAGTAGTGATTAAAAAAATTGATCGGAAGCATTTAACAAGCGATAGTATTAAACCATTTATCGATATCTCCACTAAAATTTATTAAAATATTAAGATTTAGGCTAACTAGTTTTAATAAAATACACTTTCGTGATTGTATAATTTGGAAATTATGCTCATAATTTTAAATTTGAGTAGTAATTTCACAAATTTCAAGTTGTGAACACTATACAATTATCTAGTAGATGTATCAAATCTATTAGATACAAATAATATTTAAATGGTCATTGTGGATGGTGACGATGTCCCATATATCACTCTAATTAATTTTTAGAAATATACGAAATTTAGTTCATTTTTTAACTAGTGATGGTTAATTCTTAATAAAGAGAACAAGCATTATAAGAATTCATTGGATTGAAAAAATTTCTGATTCTTCATTAAATGTTTGAATTCTCAATTTCACATCGTTATTGATACAATGATAGTCCAATCGGTCTTCCCATATAATAATACATTCAGTAATTGAACTTCTAAATCAATATAATATTTGTCATTTGAATAATTATTCAATCAGACAATAAATATAGCTCATTCTCGAAAATATGATTAACTATGATATAATTATATAAAAATCATTGTTCACATGACATGAGTAATAAGTTTTTCTTTAGGGATAAATACTCATTCAAAATGAAATATTTTTGAAACATGTGCTACTTCATGAATACGTTGTATTTATTATTACTTTTTAAAAAAATAATATATCAATATTCTTTTGAAATATTAGAATTTTAATGTCATACTCTTCAAAAGCAATAACATATTATTATTTAAAATATAAATTACGTAAATATTTACTTTCGAGGAACAAAAAATAATTTATGTTAGATTTTGCTTAATCATGCTTTTCGGGAGTAAGTAAACTCTAACAAGAATATTAATAATAATGTGATACTTCAAGAGTAACAATATTTTATAATAGATAGATATACAAGTACTAAATTCCAATATTTTGAAAACCGGATCGGACCGGTTCAACCAAAAAAATCGAGAACCGATTCAAAAATCGGTCCAATTTAATTTATAAAACCTTAAGAGTGTGTTGATTGTCATGGAAAATATTTTCCTTATTTTGAGGAAAACAAAAACCTACTCCTCTCAAAAAAATATTTTTTTTAAAAACAAAAACAATTAGATATATTTTCAAGAGTTGAAAAAAAAATAACAATCAAACACTTCAAAATATGAATTTAGATGAAAATTTGATATTTTTCGTGAAAAATAAATGCAATCAAATACACCCTATATTACAATAGAAACTCGTCGGATCGGTTTGGACGTAAACCGTGACCCGCTACCGGTTTCTCAGGTTTAGGATATAAAAAAAAGGTTGAAACACAATCTTGAGGGCGCCCCACCGACCCTGCCCAGGCCATTGCGGTGGATATAATATTGATTGAAGTATGAAACCCTAAAACCTTTATTACCAATTTCAATTTCACACGATTCTTCTCCTCTCCTCCTCCTCTTCTCTGCACTGTCGTTCCATAAGAATTCTTTCAAATTTCTGTAATCTGTTCTTTTCTTCTTGATTCCATAATCTAGTTCATAGGAGGATCGTTCTTTAATTAGTGGGTTACAGATTCATTTGTAAAACAGCTTTGATTCTTCTTGTATAATAATGATGTAATGCTTAATTTTTTTATTTTTTTTAGATGTATATAAGTTTGAGCAATTATACTGGGGATGGTGGCTTGAAGTTCATTTTGTGGCGTAGTGGTTTTTGACATATATGGTGGTAGTAGTATTGCGGTGATGGAATTTCTGCTGTGGTAGTGGTTAGCATGTCGACTATGGAAGTTCTGCTATGGTTTTGGAAGTATTCTGCCATTGTGAATTTGTGATAAGCTAATGGGATTCATAAAGGGAAAAAGGCATATTTTATTTTACATAGCAATATATTTTATTTGGGGCTGTTTACTAATTTTCACATACTTGGGATTTACTTTAATAATTAATTCAATTTGATTTAAAACAAAATCTGTACCAAAATTCTGTTTACTTCCATTTTGTCTAAAACCAAAATCTGTATTTTGGTCATGACTGTAAATATGAATTAACCCACTATGATTGAGGTGAAATTTATTTGGCTATGCTTTTGATGCTTAGATTACTAGTAGTTGTAAATTTTAAAAATACCAGCCCGAATCCTAGATTCTGTAGTTCATTGAATGTTTGGCTAAGTTAAAGAAAACCAGAAAACCAGACTAGAAATCTTTTGTGTCTTTTCTCTTTTGCCTTCATTGGATTATATTTTTTATACTCCAAAGTGCTTAACTGGTCACTGTAAAATGCTAAACATCTATAAACTGCTAATGTCTTCTGTCTTACCATAATGCTTTTCCTTTTTTTTTTACTTAGGATGGACACCGATACTCAATCTTTGGAAAGGCAATCTATAGGTTCCATTCCTTCTATCCGTGCAAAGACTGATCCTACATCGGAACACTTCTCTTCTAGTCGTGATATTGATGGTAAAGTTCGTTACACGTCTTTATTGCAACAATAGCTTTAAAGGTGGGGGAATTAATAGAAAGAATGAATACCATCTTGCTGGAATGAAAGGTCAAATAGCTCAATGTAAGAAAGTTCCTTTTGATGTTAGATTCAAATTTGAAGTTCTTAAGGATATATCTCAAACGAAACAAGATGCTAAAGAGGCTCATGATTGTACTTTTGGGGACAATTATATAGATTTAGAAATTGGAGGAGAGGAAGTAGAAGAGGAAATTAAAGAAATACACAAGTCATTCGAAAAACAAAGGGAAGAAAAAGGGAAGAGAAAAACAAATGAAGGGATTGAAACATATTTTGCTCCAAGGACTACTCCTAGATCTCATCCTAGTTTAAAGAGTCTTTTAGTTAGTAAACAAGAAGTAAATAGAGCTCATATGGCTTGGTCTAGGTTGTTTTATGATGCTTGCATTCCATTTAATGCTTTGCAATAACATCTTTCAACTTGCTTTAGATGTTACTACTGCAATTGGTCCAGGATTTAAGTGCCCATTTTGTAATGACGTTCGTGTTAATTTGTTGAGAGATTGCAAGAAAGAATGTCAGTTATTTGTTGATACTTATAGAACCCAATGGATAGATAATGGATGCACAATTATGGCCGATGGTTGGAGCGATCAAAGCGGAGAACTTTGTTTAATTTTTTTAGTATATTGCTCTTCTAGAATTGTATTTGTAAAATCTTATGATGTATAGATGAAGTGAAAGATGCTCAAACACTATGCAATTTGTTCTCCAAGATAGTTGAAGTTAGACCTTGTAATGTGGTTCATATGGTAACGGATAATGTAGCTAACTATATGGTAGCTGGAAAATTATTGTGAGCCAAATATAATTACATTTTTTAGTCTCCTTGTGCTTCACATTGCTTGAATCTTATTTTGAAAGATATTAGTAACATGCCTAATGTACATTCCCTTGCATTACGTGCTTCGAGGATTACAATATTTGTGTATAATCACATAATTTTTCGTCTTGGTTGGGAAAATAACCTGAATGGAGGGAAATTGTGCATCCGGCCGTGACTCATTTTGCTATCACTTTTATTACAAAGTTTGGCAGCAAGTAGGCATTTTACAAGTCATAGGCTTTCAAAAACTGCAAATGGGAGACTTGTAAGTTCTATCATCTTGGATAACAAATTTTGGAAGGAGTGCTTGATGGTTGTGAAAATTGTGGCTCCTATTGTAAGGTTGTTACAAATTGTATATGCAGATGAAAAACCTTCATTGGATTATGTATATGATGGCATGCATAGGACACAAAAACGAATAAAAAATGTATTCTTAAATAAGAAACGGTTTTTTAGGCCTTGCACTGATATAATTAAGGAGTGATGAGATAATCATCTTCGCCTTAACTTACATGCAACAACTTATTTTCTTAATCTTGCTTTCATTTATGAAGAAGGATTTTGTCAAAAAGTAGTAGTCATGAAAGGCCTATTCAATTTGCTTGAAATAAAAAATATTTGTGGTGATGAGACCAAAGCAATGGGAGAGACAAGGATTTATCGAGAACGTAAAGGAAGTTTTGGAATGCAATCCGCGTGTGCTACTAGAAAATCATTACAACCTGGTTAGTATTTAGTTATTTATTGTTTACCATTTTAATATAGTTCTTATTGCTTCAAATTAACGTCAATAAAATATGTAGATGAATGGTGGAAATTTTGTGGATGTAGTGCTCTTACTTTGCAAAAGAAACCTGTTCGAATTCTTGGTCAAACACTTCTTCTTCGGGATGCGAAAGGAATTGGAGTGTTTTTGAACGTATTCACTCAAAAAAAATGAAATAGATTGGAGCATCAATGACTCGATGATCTTGTCTATGTTACTTATAACTTGCGATTAAAGAATTAGATAATGCTATACATGAAGAAGATGCACTTCCCAATATTAATGATCATGAAAGTAATGTTTATGTTCAAGGTTTGTAAGTTTAACATTCTTAATTCATTGTTTTTACATTTGAGTATATGAGTCACGTGTCTTTATCTAATAATGGTTTCTTATGTTTGTGCTTTAGATAACAATGGAAATAATGACGAGTTTCGTACGTCAGAGATGGATGATTTAGATATATTGGATGTTATTCGTCGTTTTGGTGGTTCAAGTGAATGTGGAAATGATCAAGAATTTAAGGCATATAGACGAAAAAACCTTGCTTCTATATTCGATTCGACCCTTTAACTTTTGATCCATTTTCTTTTTTGGGTCGATGCGAGGTCCGATTTTTAAAACTATGCTAAATTCATATACTATACTCGTATTAAAAAGAGCATGAATGAGATAATTAATCAAATGATGAGAAAAAACAAAATAGATAATTAATTAGGAGAAAACATGAAACTCATGTAAAATATTGACTTGAATTTATTAATGTGAATTCATTCAATTGAAAAAGTAATGTAAAATTTCCCTTTTCCCGTTAACATGAATTTGCTTGATTTCGTAATTGATTAGAGCAAACGTACATTCACACAGATTAAAAACATAATAATTGCTTCTTCAATAAAACATAATCAGTATGCGTACAATAAAATAATCATTGCTTATTCAAGAGGAATGAATCAATATTCTTCCTCATAATTAAAATTGTAATATCATGTCCTTTTAGGACAAGTAATATTTTGTTGAAATATTAGAATAACATAATTTTTTTTTTTTCAAAATCTACATTATGGAATTGTAAATTTTTTTTTTTTTTCATAAAATCACAATTAGAAACAAATTCTATTAAAAAATACCTTACAAAAAAGGGGTAATTAGCATGTAAAGTTATCACATTTCACTGTTATTGTGAAATATGTCATTACTTTTCATTTTTTTTACTTTTTCACCCTTATTTCCATATTTCATTACGCAAAATGTTATTTTCATCTATTTTTTAAAAATTGTAAAATGATGAATATACCATTCTCTTCAAATAAAACAAAAAGAAAAAGAAAAAAACTAATTACAACCATAGTTACAAATTTTTTTAAAAAGCGCAAATGAATCCTCAATAAATTATTAAAAGAGTAATTAGTACATAACATCCATATCTTTCATTATTTTAGCGAAAATTGTCTATACCTCTTTTTTATTTACATTTTCACCCTTAATTACACATTTAATTGCACAAACCATTGTTCCTATCCATTTTTATAAGGGTAGTGAAATGATGATTATACCTTCATATTTAAATAAAAAAGTTAAACAATTAATTACAATCATAGTCCCAAATTTTTTTTTAAAAAAAGTGTAAATAATTCCCAAATAAATTATTTAAAACTTAGAAATTATTTAAGAAAAAAAAAAAGAAGAAGTGCAAATAAGCCCTAAATAAATTATTAAAAAATTAGAAATTATTTTTTTAAGAAAAATGCAAACGAGTCTCAAATAAATTATTAAAAAATAGAAATTTAAAAAATTATTTTTTCTTTAATTTCCTTTTTTTAAGTAATAGGGTATATTCATCATTTCACAACCCTTTATTGAGAAATTAGATGAAAATGAATAAAAATGATGGTTTGCGTAATCTAAGGTGTAATTACGAGTGAAAATACTAGAAAAATGAAAGATATGGACGTTTTCTGCTAAAATAGTGAAATGTAAAGACATTATGTGCTAATTACCATTTTAATAATTTATTTATGATTCATTTGCGTTTTTTTTTAAATTGGGATTATTATTGCAATTATTTTTTTCTTTTTCTCTTTTGTTTTATTTAAAAAGAAAGGTATATTCGTCAGTTCACAATTTTTAATTGAGAAAATAGATGTAAATGACCTTTTGCGCAATGAAATGTAGAAATAAAGGTGAAAATATCAACAAAAAAAAAGAAAGACAATGACGTTTTCCATAATAACAGCGAAAGGTAAGGACGTTATGTGCTAATTACCTCTGAAAAAATATTATACTTTTTCAAGAATAATAATATAACATTCTTTTAAATATTGTATGTGTGAATTATATTTTTTGAAGAGCAACAAAATAATACAGATATCATATTCCTTTTCAAGTAATGCTACAATATTTTTCAGAAATATTGATTTAAATTATTTCTTTTCAAGAATAATAATACAATATGCTTGTGAAAAAATATTGATTTAAATTGTTTCTTTTTAAGAACAATAATACAATATTACTATAATATTGAATGAAAAAATTTTACATTCATGTAAATATTTATTTATCATAAATTGGTATAGTCAAATCGATATAATCAAATTAAATAACTATACTTCTTTGTTATACAATTTAAAATTAAGATAATACTAAACTTTTCTTTGAGCAGATTAAAAGATTTTCTTTAAATCTTTGTAAACTCAATTGGCTAAAAAAAAAATAATAATTCTTTGATTGAATGAAAAAATTTATACCTCAACTAGTTAAAGATTTAAAAGAAAAAATAAATAAATTTTGTTAACTCAATTTGTTAGAATTTCGTGCTGATAATGTATTATAAAAAGAGCGAAAATAGAAGAAATTAGAGAAATTAATAGATTTGTATGTTTTATTAAGAACCAAAATCTCATATTTATAGGGAAGAATTATGGATAAAATGGTAATAAAAACTAGGGTTGCAGGGTGTATAATTGTCATTCACATATAATTTACAACCATATTCATATTTTGTAGAATTCATTCATTTTTTCAACAATTGCATTTTTGCCCTACAGTCTTCAAAAGTATTATATATTAATCCTTGCATTTAAAAAGAGAGTACACAACACATTTCCTGTTCTTATTTTCTTGTGGTGTGAAGTGTTGCTACTACAAGAAGAGATTTTAGTGAAAGCCCAAGATTGACTAAGTAAGAGGGGGTGAATTGATTTTAAAATTTTTTTCGAAAAATTAATCTAAATTTAAGAAAGTAAAGACTAAATTGATTAATTTAAATAGTAAGCACAAATAAGCGAGTAAGTGGAACAACGTATTTTACACAAAGTAAAAGCGTTAAGTAAAGGAATAGAGAATGCAAACGATATTGTTATGAATGTTCGATCCAATGCAATGATCTACGTCCCCATTATCAAGCTCTCCAGCACGAGCAAGACTTTTTTCACTATGTTGATTGACTTATGGTGCAATCCAACCTTTTACAGCGCTTCCGGAGACTTGCAACAAGGAATACTAACCTTTTTACAATGTTCAGTTTTCTGGGACCTCAACACGAGCCACAATTCAAAATGAGTTTACAAGTAAAATCTTCTTTTCTTAATAAATTATGAATACAATGTTAAGTATAAGAATAGAAGTAGGCAAACACTTTAATAGATAGTAATGAATGAAGTTCAAGAGTTTGATGTGTTGATCTTAGATGTATAAAATAATTTTCAAGAATTAATTTTAATCAAAGATTTTTTAAAAGCACAATACTTTGATAATAAATGATATGAGAGATCAATGTTAGCTCAATGAGTATCAAATTGAATGCTTAAAAGCAACTTTACAAAAGGCAGGTGAGTTGATATTTATAGCCGTTGAAAAAATACAAAACTCTCTATCCAACCGAACGACCAACCGGATGACCAAACTAACCGTTTTAAACAACTCTGTCAGAAGGTCAAAAAACTGACCGTTGCTGGTGAACCGAACGTCCGGTTCGCCATCCAGACGTCCTGATGATCGTCTGGTTCGTTTTTCATTTATTTTGTTCGCAACCAATGATGTTTTTATATGATTTTTC
>CAIGRP010025049.1:0-14028 GCA_903798385.1 Fraxinus cuspidata | reverse complement strand
GCCCAATATCACTTTCTTTCAAAAAATTGAGGCCATTTATACTTTAAAGCCCAATGCCACTTTATTTCAAAAAAATTGAGGCCCCTTATACCTCGAGGCCCAAGGCCACTGCCTTAGTGGCCTTGGGCCAGAACCGGGCCTGAGTCACGCGAAACCTCCTTCTCCACCTCCTTGCTCCTGTCGTGCGATTTGCAAAGGGAAGAAGTACTCAAGCAGCTGTTGTCGATGGGCGACGACATTGAGTCGCCGTTGACAAACTCTCGGACGGTTGTACCTCATGTGAGCACCTTTTGCCTTCAACCCTCATATCTCTATCTATCTATCTATCTATCTATCTATCTCTCTCTCTCTCTCTCTCTCTCTCTATTGTTCTGTCAACTGTGTTTACACTTCACATAATCACATAATTCATTTTATTTATTTATTATTTATGAGTTATAATTTATGTTCTATGAGTTAATTGATAGAGAAATGAGAATTGTGATTTACGATAAATAATTTATATCGTATAATTATGGGTTATAATTTATCATTTATGAGTTTTGATTTGTAATTTAGGAATTTATGTTTAGGAAATTAGGATAACTGAAAAAAATAATGGAGAAGATGTGAGGTTCAATTCAACCATGTGTACTATGTTTTTTAATCAATTTCTGAAGTTTTGCTTTGTCGACTGCAGGCTGGCTCCTTACGAGTTTAGGGAGCAGTTGGAATTCGTACAATAATATCATAAGAAAATGGTTTGATGATAAGTGCTATAAGTCAATTTTATTATGCAATATTGAACCTAATTCGCCAATATAATGAACAAGATTTTAACGTCTTTTTCTTCCTTATTATTGCCAATTATCCAATCTCCCTACCAAACATGCTATAAGTATAGTAATCAGTTTACATTCCATTGTTCCATGACAATAAAACTCAATGCAACATGCATTCTAATGTGCTCATTCCAAGGCATTTATTTTGTTGGACATCTCATTTTCGTGTCGTCTCAATCATTTCATACAACATACATGTCTTTCACTCTCAAACTCTAGTGCATTTAGTTGGCCTCTAACAATCCCGCCCGGACATCTCAACCCAGAGAATCTCAAATTTCTCTCAAGTTTGTCTAGAGAGACAGTCATCAATATTTATACCTCTAATTTTAGAGACGGGAAAAAACCCTACAGATTTGATACCTGTGGAGTCCCGCCTCGAACGGGACCGAGATTACCCGCTTAATCGGATATTCGGGTCAAGGACGGGGCAGGGACGGGTAATGGGCAACGGGTGCCCTGTCCGGCCCCGTTTAATTTTTTTATTTTTATTTTTAGAATTCAGTAATTTATATGTAATTTTTTACAACATTTCATTAGTTTTAATAGAAAATGGCAACTAAAATTATCTAAAAAATATTATTAACAATAAAAGCCTTAGTTTACCAAATATATTTGAATAATTTAACTTTTAAAAATAAGTAAAGATTAAAATATATATTATTGTTTCAATCTAATGAATGAAGGTAATAAAATGAATTATTAAAGACTTAAAAAAATTTAAATTTGGTAGTAAACGGGGCAAGGGCCCCGCCCCAATTCGCCTTAAACGAGATTATATTTGTGTGCAAATATAATCTCGTTACTTTAGATCTTAGTTTTAACAATGAACTCAACAAAATGTAGAAAGAGATTCACTAGCAACACTAAATTTGTTGGGAATAAGGTTTAGTTTTTTGTCCTTGGAATTTTGTTCAATTACAAATTTGTTGGGAGTTTTCTGTTATGAATTTGATCGCAACACCCAACAAATTTGTAATTGAACAATATTCCAAGAACGAATGACAAATTTGTGGTTTACATGGAGAAAGAGATTTTTAGAAAAATTGAGAATGAATCAAATACTACAATATTTTCAAAATATGAGACCTCATAGAATGCAATTTGTCTAAATTTATAGTTATAGAGTAAGGTTGTAATTTTTTTTTTTTTTTTAGTATTTTGAGTTGTGTTGAATTATATTTTCATATGTATACAATTTTTACATTTTAGTGCATTTACATATATGTTGAATAATTTTTAATATTATTTAATTAAATATTAATAAACGATATCTTTATTACGATCGTTGATTGTCGACGGTCAACAATCAAGATCCGTTCTAGTTAAACTCTGATCCTGGATTCGTCACTGTATGCATCCTACATCTATAGAAAAATAAATTAAACTTAGCCAAACCTCTTCGTTCCTGACATCTTGGAGCTCCACCACATGCTTTGTTGCACATTAAATTTTTCACTTTTCGCACATTAAATTTTTCACTTTTCATTTGCTTAAATTGTCGCAAGCCACTAGGAGATCGCTTCAAACAAGTCCAATAAAGTAAAGCTATAAAGTAACGTATCTCAATTAAATTTTTTATTTTGCATAGCCTATTGACCACCCTTACTTTTATACGATAAACAAAAGGTCACAATGACAACATCCGCACAAGATCACGTATTGCAAGGATGGAAAGTATTAAATATCCTATGACCATTTTTTTGCATAGCCTATTGGCCATCCTAGGTTGAATTAAGCCTAATAGCCAACTCAATTAAACTCAATACTCAATTAAATAATTAATCATCTTAATTAATTAATTAATTAATTAAAGAGTTAAATCTATCAATGATCATCTAACTTTATATTTAGTGTCATTACAATCACCAAATTTAATTTTGTTTCACTATTTTCACCGAGTTTTATACTTAGTATTATCATGGTCACCCAATTTGATTTTACCCATTACCCATTTTGAAATTAATTGAAGTGCTAAACATTTGTTATTGAGTCATATTCATTGACCGTCCATCACAAATCAGTAGACGATTAAATATAAATTTTAATTCAAACTCATACAATATCTTTTCTTTTTGTTAATAATTTTCTTGATATAGACTCAATTTTCAGATCAGTTTACTCATTTTTTAAATATAATTATTTGTTATATTTTATTGATAGTTGTGTTGTTTCGTCCTGATTTATGCTGGACTTCTTAAGTTATTAGCTGTATAGTTTTTTATTGTTTATTCGCGTCTCAATTTTACAGTAATTAGAACATCGTGTTTATAATATAAGTTTTTAGATTTGCTTATTTGAAAGTATTCACTTGATAATTTTTTTCATATTTTTTTATTTTCACTAAATCTCTATTACTGTCGTAGTAAGCAACGTATTTATTTTTTCAAGATAATAAGGATCATATCAAATTCTTTCTGCTGCCGTTAAGCCTATGCAAGTTTTTATATCAAGTTTAGTGAGATTTTAGATTAATATTTATGATTTAATTTGATATATGTTGTTTTTCTAAATCTTGATTTTAAGTTGAATCGAATCGAAAAAATTGATGTGATTTGAAAAGTGAAATCTAACTGTTTTAAATGTTTGGATACGAAATTTTATCACTTATTTTTCTATCAAAACTGGTTCAACACACTTTACTCTTAAGATATTCCTCATTGAATGTTCTGAAAACGATAACATTATCTTTTACTGCTAATCGTAGCTCTAGTCATTGAAGTTTCCAAAATATCACTTTTAACCTCTAAAACATCTAGTATTATTCATTTTACTCCCTAATGGATTGGCTCTTTTTTAAACTCTTACGTCTTTTTTCAATTATTTTCTTGAAAAACTTGGGGAATAACGAAGGATAATTATGAATATTAAAAAAAATGTCACTTTTGATTGCTTCAACCTCATATCGTTGGTAAGAAATGTCGTGAAACTATTAAGCGATAATAATTCAAAAGAGAATAATTATGAATATTAAAAAAAATATGGTGTTCATATTCTGAATCAGATGCAAGATTAAATTTGATCTAAAAATTTAAATATAAGACAGAAAATCGTCCCTTCCATGTTCAAAATGAACTCGTACGTTTTGAGGCTAAAGCGATCAACTGTTAGATCGATTACATATAAATTTTGAATGATTATATTCACACCACGTTTTGAGGCTAAAGGTCATTAACATTTATTCGTCATCACACTTACATCATTAACTTTATTCTTCCTCCCATTATTATTTTTAACATTTTATTGATCAGAAAATCTTGTCCTTAATCATGATTTTGCCCAAAAAAAATTATGTGCTTTGAATCATGATCAAATAAATAATCGTATTTCTGTATTATTATTTAGTTTGCTTATTTAAATACAATAGGCAAATGTATATTTTTATTCTATCTTAGAGAATTATTTTGGAGAGAAATCATGATTAGGAACAATTTATGTTAATTAAAGAGTAAGAGTGCGATGAAAAAAGTTTGAAACATAATTGTGATGATTTGTAAAGATTATGAACAATTAATACAATTAAAATGTCATCTAGTTATGAAAAATTGTGGTGTGAATATATTGTCTTTGTTTGGGGCTCTATTAAAATCAAAATTTGAAGAATAATATATTTTGGAATAGTGATTTTTTGAATTATATGTAGTTAAAAGAATAAAGATTTTTTTTTTAAATTTACGTGTAATATTATTTTATTTAAAAATATATTATTAAAAAAAAGAGATAAATATATTAAAATTTTAATGAAGGGCCGGATTACTTTTTAAGTTTTTTTTATCATTTGGTCAAATTTAAGATTAAATTGACCTGTCTGAGAATAGATGCTTCTAACATTGACGCTGAAACCAAACAAAATATTATTGATAAGATCAAATCTCAACCTAACATATTAGAGGATCCGGGGTCCCACGTTGTCAAATTTCAGCCGCTTATCTAATTGATAACTGATTACTTGCATAACGGAGAGTTAACGTTCGTTTCAAACCTGTGTACTAAGTGACGGAAACTTAGCGGTATATAGGGGTCCGTTAAAATAGGCATCCGATTTTGTTTGGTCAAAGCTATTGACGGAAATTTGAGTAATTCGGCTGGAAATTAGTTGTTGCATAGTTGGAACTCGGCTCGGCGATATAGTAAATCTGAGTGGCTTTCTCAGCCAAAAAGAGTGGCTAATCGTTTTATTTTTCTATTTTGAAAATGTATATTTAGGGATGTCAATTCGATTTATTGGCTCGAGCAATCGGTAGCTCAACTCATAAAAAGTTTAAGCCGGATCGGCTCTGCTCGCGGCTTGAACCGAACTTAAGCCGACCTATGTAGCTCGTCGAGGCACACGAACTGGCTGCATGACAAGCCAAAATAGTCCTAATCTCAGGCCTGCTTAAAACAAACAGCTAGCACGTTGCCTGAGGTAGGCAGCAGCCTCTGTCAAGCAGGCAACTTTGGAAAAAAGAAAAAAAAATTTGAGCTAGCTCAACTCAATAAGATCCTAGGCTAAAGCTCGAGCCAAATCTCGTTTTCGGTCGATCTTTGGCTCGGCTTTGCTTGGACCACCCCCAACTGTTTTTACTCGAACCATGCCCGAGCCATGAGTTTTGACTAGTTTACACCCCTAATTATATTTGGACAAAATCAGTTTTACTAATCTGGGATCAACGTGATCTTCATCTCTCCATAGAAATGTTGGTGGTCTACTTGTCACTCTTGAATAGAAGGTTCAACAACCCTTTTTTTGGTTTTTGACTTCCTTTCCCACCCTCACTCTCACCCCCACGGCCCCACGGCCCACTTAGTTTATTATCCCACATCCACCCCTTTATTATCCCCCACCTGCCCCTTTCCGTATTTTTCCGGCAACATTATTACTTCGTCGTTGGTCTTCATTGTGATACGAGATATTTTCGATATATATGATTTGTTTTGTGATACATGATATTATATATATATATGATTTAATTTTTATTCATAAAATTCATATCAATTTTAGGACATTTCGATTCATTTGTTTTGTTATTTTTCATATTTTGGGTAGTAGTTGAAAACAAACACATAAATTGAACGTAAATTAAAAATATGTACTACATCGAAATATTACAAAATTAAACCGTCAAACAACAAAGAACAGTAAAAAATTAGAAAACGCCTACATACACATTCAAACTCAAATGTCCACATTTATGATACACACTTCACTTCAACGAGTACTACAAGCATAAATGTCCACAATATAGTAAAACAAAAATGTAAACGATTAAGTAAACATATCTTTTCATCCACTCTGTCGATCTTCTCCAACAACTTAGCGACAACATCAGTCAAATCACTCAGCGTCCTAAGGTGCACATGAATCGCTTCGGATTGACATCCCAATATTGGTTCAACCTCATCATCCCAATCAAACTCCTCGCACCTCACACAATCCTACAAATTTGAATATAAATCAAATCAATTTGTAAATCCAAAATTCGATAAGCAACAATAAATGGTTATTATCGTACATTCAGACTACAACATCTCCAAAATCAACGATTAGGATTCGTTTTAGTATGCAATGCGTGTAACTTCATATATGCACCGCATCTACATCTTAAAGGGACTTGCGTATCGTTCAGTTTGGAGGAAAACATTCGGTACCTTTCTTTTATTCTATTTTTACACCATCATCACTTGTCCCGTAATCTTCAAAACACATTTCAATGCAATAAAAACACAAAACACTATTCACTGAATGAGAAATCATTAGAGGCTCAAACATATTTCATTATCAGGACCAATCTCCTGCCTACAACTGTCGTGGCGTGCCATTGGACAATAACAAAATGGCACCGTTGGCTGCAAATCACTGGTTGCACGAGCAAGTGAGATAAGATATCTCCTACCGCCATGCCATTCAGGTTTCCATGCCAAGTTATGGGTCGAAATTTGTCGTTATCCAAATCAAAATTTCACAAAATCATCATCACAACCTCTTCATTTTTTATTAGCAGCTGACAAAAATGATTTGCACATCCATTTTTGAATCAAAACTTCATGAAATCATCATCACAACATCTTCATTGTCCAATGGCAAAGCACAAATGTTTTAATTCCCCCACACACCCCGTTAACCTTGACCCACAAATGTTTTAATTCCCACACACTGCGTTAACCTTGAACCCCATCACTCCTCACTGTGGTCGCCTAATATTTCAAAAAATATCACGGCGCAGCCCACCCAACACCATCAATCGAAAATCGCCAATCCAACAACATCAATCAAAAAATCTCAAAGATCCCCATCTTAAATCTCAGAAAACCACATCAAACTCATAGATACGTACAACGGAAAGCATAAAAAATAGAAACTGTTGTCACCAGGGACAGAGCCCTATATGGTCTAGTGTAAGCAAGTGCCTGCACTAAACTTTGGGCTGAGGCCCATTCTTATATATATAGCCCATGGTTGGTTCAGATTAAAATCTAATGTTAATTCAAATCAAAGTCAAACAATCAATATTAACCACATCTTTCATGGATCCTACAACTTATCAACTACACATTTCAAAAACTTTTATCAAAATCTACTAAAAATATAATTTTAATCTCCACCAAACACCCTCTCATATATATATATATATATATATATATAGATCCTCATATTTGGAATGCAATGATGCGATATACCAAAGTTTGTTGAATTAGTATGCTAAAGCTTGCTTGGACTTGCCTATTTGTTGAATTAGTATGCTAAAGATAAGTGTAATAGGCACTTGCAATATGACTAATCAAAGTTTTGTCTTCCCAATTTCAATGTGATGCATCTTTAATAAATCAGGCTCAAACAAGGGACAACCATTAGAAAGAGAAATTGGAGGGAAATTATGTTTTGAATATTTATTTTTTGGAAAATATATGGCTCAAAAGTAAGGAAAAATTTTAAGTTTACGTACAAAATATTTTATTACGTGAACAAATAGTTGAAAATAAGAAATAAAAAAATTTATTTTGAGGGTCAATTGAGAGCTTAATGTCATGTCAGTGGTAAGATATTAAAATTTTCCTTTAATCTTTGTGACAAGCTTTATATATGTCGATGATGAAAAAAATTTTAGAAGACACTTTCTATATAGAACAAACTTTAGAAGAGCTAGTTCTATCACCCATAAATACTCTCTCCCCTCACCATGCTCCAAGTACGTAAATAAGCATAAAAAATTTAGGGGTTGTTCTTTTCGTATTTCAATTTTTAATTTAGAGTTTTGAATTTATTTTGAATTTTATGTTTTGAGTGTCAATTTTGAGATTGCTGAAAACGTGTTCTTTTTTTCTTTCATTTTGAAAAATTGTTTTTAAAAATAAAAAAAATGAAAATTTGACTTGATTTTAACTGTAAACAGTCAAAACGACTTTTTTTGGCGTTTTTCGTTTTCTTTGTAAATTTTAAATTCGTTTCTGAAAATAGATAAATAAACGTATTTTCAATATTTTCGAAAACTGAAAACAATAAAGAGAACATACCTTAGTTATCTGATATTTCATATTAAATTTTCAATCATACCACATGAACATCAAAGTTGACATAAAATTTGATATAATTTCATGTGACATCCTATCATTGGATAATTTAGAATACAGTTAGTTTTTCATTTAATTATCTACTGTCACGAGCAATTATAACCAAACTTTCTGGCAAAATTGCTCTATCCTTCAAATTTTAAACTAACTTAAGAACCCAAGTGGTCGACTATTAACCCATCTTCGTGGAAGAGTAAGGGGTTGTTCTATTTGAATTTCAATTTTGTATTTTGAGTTTAGAATTCATTTTAGGTATTGTATTTTGAGTGTCCATTTTGAAATTGTTGAAAATGTGTCCTGTTTGGCATTTTAAAAAATTATTTTCAAAAATAAAAAAATGGAAAACCCATTTACCTTTCCTTCCTCTCTCTCTCTCTCTCTGAACTGAAGGGAAACCCAAACACCAATTAACAAATTGGCCAACGCGCAAGTTAAAGCGGCAAGGAAAGTTAGGGAGATGGAATTGAATGTGAGGGAGAGGGAGGAGCTGAAGAAGAAGGCAATTTGAGCGAAAAATGAGAACAAACCGGACTGCGAAGAACGAATCGGAGTTAAAATTGATAGAATCGAGGATGTAAGCTATCATGAGGCCGATGGTGAGAGTGGTGACGACCGGGGTTCCACCAAGGTCTAGGAGGAAGAAGATGGATGGTATCAGGGCAATAGCTTTATGAAAGAAGGAAGACGATGAGAATCGGGAATTCTTGACGGAAGAGCTGTGGCGGTTGTTAGTGGTGCCATGATAGATGGAGGAGGAGGAAGAGCTGGGGCTAGGGTTAGGGCTTTAGTCACCGTAGGAGGTTGTGGGGAAAGAAGGGACGCTCGAAGAGGAAGATATGTGTGGACGGAAGGCCCTCAGCTAGAGCTCCGACGAAAACATCTTCATCGGGGAGCTGTCTAAATTCAAACCCAGTAAAAACGATGCAAAAGTTGGTGTGAAACTTCCCTCTAACTGAGAGTGTAAATCGTAAATTTAGTCAATGAACTGAAGGGAAACCCAAACACCGATTAGGAAATTGGCCAGTGGTGGTCGCGTTGGTGCGATGGTGGTTGGGAATGATTGAAAACACCCAAAGCGTATTTTAAAATTTTTGGCTTGATTATAACAGAAAATACCCAAAATAACAAATTTGTCGTTTTGACGAACTTTTTTTTTCCCCCTAAAAAAAATAAAAATTCAAGTACAATCCGGTCCACAACACTGTCAAGAAAAATAGCCGAGTCAAGAAACGCGATGACAAACCATCAATTTTCGTAACCACCTTTGACTGAATCTAGATTTCTGTTTACCTACGCAACGTACAATTCACACGCCCCTTATTTATGCCCATTTGGGACTCTTTAACTCTCAAATATTCAATTCCCTCAAAAATCAAAAACTCAACACCCAAAATCCCACATGGCAGAAAATTTGAAGAAGAATCTGGACATCCATCGGCGGCAGCAGAAGCAGCTGACGCGGTTACAGAAAAGGGCCCCAGCGTCGATTCAGATAAATCCGGTGACGGATTGGAACGTGGCGATTCCGCTTTTATCGCCGTTGGTTCAATCACCCACGTCGAACAGTTTTCCAGCTGAGATCAAGACCGGTTCTAATAGTAACAATAAGGATACTGCAGCGACGGCGGAGAAGCCGGTGGTGGTGATGAAAAAGTGGCAGCATCCGGCGGCGCCGTTTTGTTACGAACCGGCTCCATTGTTGCCCTTCGTTTGTACAGGAGGTTTTGGTAGATGACATTTTGTTAGGGTTTCTTTTGTTGGATATATAATATTTGGGGACTAAAGTGCAATATAGATGAAAGTTTGGGGACCTCTGCTATTCCCTCATTGAATTTGGATATATATATTTTTATATTTTTTATTTTTACTTTAGGTGGTAAATAAACATGATTTTCCATGTAAAAATGATTAGTAACATTACTTAGATTTATTGTTGCCTTGAGTGTATTAATATTTTTCCATTTTGCATTATTTTTTCATTTTACGTGCAAAATATTTTAATGTGTAAATATATAATTAGAAATGAATATGAAGAATAAATTATTTTATTTTGAAGAAAATCAAACGATGGTATTATTTTAATATTTTTTGATTCGATAAAACAAGAATAATGAATAACTAGAAGTCTAGAATTAGGAAATTGTAAGTCTACGTGAATATAAGATTCTTTAGAGATGGAATGATTATGTCCCTTTTGATTAAGCTAAAAACTGATTAAAATATATGTCAAAATTAATAATTATTTTTAATCATATTTTTCATCAAATTTCACAGTTTTCAAATCATAAATTTTATCAACTTTTATCTAAAATCAATAAAGATTTAATTTTTACTTTAAACAAACAAGTTCTTGCATGTTTAAAATTATAAAAATAACGGACGCGTTAGACATTTTATCTAAATACATTAGATCTTCTTTAAATGTAATTTATTTATTTATATTTATTTATTTATTTTTGTAAGAGGTTAAAAAGCTAAGGCTTCGTTTGTCTCCCATTATTTCAAAACATTGTTTATCCAATAAAATATTTTACACACAAATCAATAAAGTTACTTTAAATTTCAACCATATATTCTCCAAAAAATACTATTCATTACTCTATTTTCTACAATATTGGGATACAAACACACACTGATATGATTGTACAAGAAATTTATAAAAAAATCTTTCGGTCTTTTGATTTTAAGGTATATTATGTTCCTTAGGTCGGTATTTGGTACAATTATTTTTAAAATACATATTTTTTCAATCATATTTTCATTAAAATAATTTTCTACTTGAATCCATAATATTTTCCTTTTTTTTTTAACCACTCAATCTTCAGGAATCAGTTGTTCATGAAAGTTATACCAAATGAACCCTAAATAACTTGAATAATAACAACGTATCGAAAGATTCTAATTGCACAAAATCTTAAATATTGTTTGGTGGTTAATCAAAATTCCTTTCTCAATAATTTGTCACTTTTTTTTTAGATAAATCATCAATATTTTAAACTATTATCTTAAACCATCATGCATGCATTTGTGTTGAGGTGCAAAATGACTCGTGACTATGAAATTTAATTATAAAATTAAGTGACGGAAAAAATCTGCATTATAATAATTTAATTTAAACTTTTAATTATTTTTCAATCATACCATTGATTAAATACGTTATTATTTATTATTAACATTCACGTCCTTTCAAATCCAAAGTTTATTTAATATATTTAAATTGAATTATTGAACTCATCTACAAGGCATAAAGCATATTCCATACGTGTGGACAAAATGGTTTTGATTTGATTTGATTTGATTTAAATGGTAATCTATTTGACATTTGTTAATTCTATTTTCAAACCAATTCTTCCCTAAAAAATTCAAGTAGGCGTTGAACATATACTTTTAATTCTTCCATTTTGACCAATATTTATTTTATTTTATTATTTATATAGAAAATTATGTTCGTGGTGTATTTATTATTGGTGATATTTCTTCAATTTGTTGCCTTCCGATCACAAATTTTCGAAAATAGGTAAAAAAAATTTACGGTCTCTACTTTTAAACTATTATCGAACATCAAATTAATAAGAATATTCCCCGTTATGACGTTTTTTCTCTGGAAGAAGGATTTTATAGTTCATAATTTCACATGATAAATTATTAACTAGATCTTCACTTTTTTTTTTTAGTTTCTATTTACATTAATAACTATAATATATCATGATTAGGTAAATGTTCTTATATACATAAATATATTTACTTCTCTTTTTAATAAAATAAATTGATAATATGATTAGTATTAATAAATTTAAACTTTGTCTATTATACTATGAACCGATTTGACACGGGATACAAAGCATGTCCCATTATAATTGAAGGAGAGCACAACTCGTAAATCTTTGAAATTTTCATTTTTGTATACTCAAGTTTCTATTAATTTCTAAAAGACCTCTTAAGTCTTTCTATTGTAATTCTTTGGTGGCGATTAAAATCAAATTTTTAGTATATTTTGATAAATGTTGATAAAATGTGTAATTGAAAAGTCGTGGATCCCGTAAAAGATGTGATTAAAATTAATTATTGACTTTTATTTATTTTAATCCCTATCAAATATGGACTTAATATTTCCATGCCAATTGTTTTCACTTCGATTTTTTTGCTTATGTTTTGCCACATATGGTATGAGTTTAAACTAGAAATTCATATACAAGAGCATCGATAATTATATTTATTAAATGAACATATTTATACACAACTACAAATATTATTGAGATCTTATGCCTTATGCCGACCACTTAGAAATTTAAAATGTGGCAAAAATGATAAGAATCATACTACAATATCGATGCCTTGACATAATGTCACATGTCATTTGATTATTGGACTGTTTAAAATATAGTCATATTTTTCATCAAATCGTCTTCTGTCACCTCGAATTGTGCCACTGGATCTGTTAATTTTCTTCTAACAAAATGGCAACATCCAAATGATAACAGTGAAGGAGAATGAATATTTCAACCGAATCACAAAAAAATTGAATATTATTCAACCTTGTGATCTTATCATATTAGGAATATGAAGGGCTCTCCTTCAAAGGAGATCGAAAAAAATAAAAGAAAAAAGACAATTCTGTTGACCGACTTTTTTATTCACGCTTTATAAAAAAAATATTCTTATTACTATATATCGATATATAATTTTTAAATTGTACCTAAATAGTGGAAATAAAATTCCAAACAAGAGTATTTGTAACTTTTAGAAAGAGAAGATCAAGATAATATAATTTTTTTTTCCTTTTTTTTTTTTCAAGTTTTGTAAAGTATAAATATATTTTTAACCATTTTTATTGTAGATGGTAGATTTTTTATTTTTTACAATAAAAAAGAGCGGAATGATGGGCCACAGCAATGGTGTTGGAAAAATTTCCATTATTTCTAAGTGATTGGGGTTGGGGCAGGTCTAAACATTTCCCCTGCCCCTGTTATGGTCATTGGAGTGGTGCTAGTCTGCTAGACATAGAACCTCTAATAGTCAAGAAACTATCAAAGAATTTTAGGATCCGTTTGATTGTANTTTTATTTTTTACAATAAAAAAGAGCGGAATGATGGGCCACAGCAATGGTGTTGGAAAAATTTCCATTATTTCTAAGTGATTGGGGTTGGGGCAGGTCTAAACATTTCCCCTGCCCCTGTTATGGTCATTGGAGTGGTGCTAGTCTGCTAGACATAGAACCTCTAATAGTCAAGAAACTATCAAAGAATTTTAGGATCCGTTTGATTGTAAATGTGGAAAATGGGTGGAAAGAAAATGTTTTACAGGGAATTGATTTGCCTAGAAATTGTTTTATTGAGAATTGTAATTAATTGTGTTTGATTGGTATAATTTTTCTTGGAAAATGTTGAAAGTTTGGTGTCCGTTTGACTTCGTTTTTTATGAAAATTGTCCATTAAAGTGATAATTTTTCCTACAATTGGGTCTTGAATTTGTTCCAATTGCAAAAAAAAAATAAAATTGAAAAATAAATTACCATACCAAATACCATTCGTTTGACTTTATTTTACATGAAAATTGTCAATAAAAGTAATAATTTTTTTACTATTGTGTCTAAAAAAAATTTCAATTGTCAAAAAAAAACGGAAAAAGAGAAAAAAAAAAAAAAATTGAAAACCA